>JAWQFJ010022649.1:0-45000 GCA_034096865.1 Theodoxus fluviatilis | reverse complement strand
AACCCGTGAGGACCAATGGACTTTGTGTCACCCACATCTCTGAAATTTACTATACTCAATTCAATCCCGGCATTCTTTATCTCGCACGTGTATATACACGTTTCTCACGTCGCCTCGTCCAAAGTATGAGGTCATTCCCAACCTAATTTCAAAATGCCGAGTAAAAGCATCTTCAGTGGCAAAAATAACAAAACTGCCACGACACTAATTGTCGAAGCCGTCAACGACGAAAAACGTACATGCTGATGACATTTACAGCTGAAGTGCAAGAAGTTTTGAGACACGACGTGATCAAAAGTCAAAAGTACATGGCAAAAGACTCAAAATAAGCCCACGTCCCCAGCTTTTTTCTCCCACAGTTTTTCTGTGATCGGCATTTTTACAAGTCAGAACTCAGAAAAATGGCTGTTTTGTATTCTTATGGTGTCTGAGCGAGTTTGAATAATGCCTTCGTAGGCACATGCACATGCACATGCACATGCAAATATGCAGAATCGCGACAACCCGCTTACACGTCTGCATACACAACAACATTGATACGCAAGCACACAAGCGTGTGCGCACGTTTGCATGGATGCGCGCGCGTTCGCACACACACACACACACACACACACACACACACACACACACACACACACACGCACACACGCTTATACAGAAAAATGCACGCACTATATACACCAGACACGTACGCACGCACACACACACACACACAAATGCACGCACTACATACACCAGACACGTACGCGCGCGCGCACGCACACACACACACACACAAACACACACGCGCACGCACGCACTACACAAACTAGATACGCACGCACGCACTACACAAACCAGATACGCACGCACACACACACACACACACACGCACTGCACAAACCAGACACGCACGCACGCGCACACAGACACACACACGCACGCACGCACACACACGCACGCACGCACACACACGCACGCACGCACACGCACGCACGCACGCACACACAACACATACACACGCACGCACGCACGCATTACACAAACCAAATACACACACGCACACACAAACCAAACACACACACACAAACCAAACACACACACACACACAAACCAATCACACACACACAAACCAATCACACACACACAAACCAAACACACACGCACACACACAAACCGAACAAACACATATACACACACGCGCGCGCGCGCGCTCAGAGGAGTACAAATAAAAACTCTGGCATAACTATGGCGAAGATGTATGTTGACTCAATACAAATACTATTCCAAAAGCCATTGAAAAAATCCAACGACAAAAGACCGCTTCAAGAAAACAACAATCTTACCAGTCTCTTCCTGGTCAGTCAGTGGAGATGCAGTCTCCAAGTTTCAGGCTGTTGTTATCTCGCCTCACGCGTTGGACAAACCAAACTTTTATACATTCTGGTGGAGAACACTATCTTGGCTTTTGCACACGGATCAGGGGGGACACCGATGGAATGAATGGACTTAGGTCAGACATCAGGGTCTGCTGTGATAACGAAATGCAGACGTCATAACCCGCACACGCTCCACGGTGCCGTAGGAGCGCCCTCTCACGAGGTCACGGAACTGGGTCAAAGGTGAGAGAGGAGCATCAAAGAGTTTACATGCATGGAATTTTACGTCATGACAACATGCTTGGGCCCAGTGACCACAGCATGGACCAAGTAGGCGTGTGCCGTGGTCCACCGCTGGTGTGACCTGACCTGCTGGGAATGTACACATAATGACTGACGACATCTTGCGAGGGTGTTGTGATCATGCGCAACAGTAAATGCCTTGACAAAGTAATGATGATATTAATCTTTGTTGTCAAATCATTACTGTCGAATGCACAAGTTCGTACATTCGACAGTCTGAATGCGCTGTGCACTGAAACAGGGCTGTACATAAAAGGTTTCTAAATGTTACGCATTTGAAGAAAAAAAAAATTTTTTTAAGTAAAGAGCAGACAAAGCGTGTGTGTGTGTGTGTGTGTGTGTGTGTGTGTGTGTGCGCGCGCGCGCGTGCGTGCGTGCGTGCAAGCGTGTGTATGCGTGTGTGCGTGCATGCGTGTGTATGCGTACGTGCGTGCATGTGTGTGTAATCTCCCTCCTTCGATCAGAAAATTTAATGATTCAAACTCAAGTACAATGTAAGTTTCTTTTTTTTTCTTTCTTTTTCCTTTGTTTTCCTTTTCATGGCGTTATATATATATACTTTGCGAGTATCTGAACTGGCACAAATAGCTCCCCAAGTTCTGGTCGCCTCACAGAACAGACTGCGTCTCTGAGCCGAACACTTGTGCATGTCAAGAATGATCTATATCTGTGTATGGTGTGTGTGCCTGACCGCAGCTAGATGGCTTTAGTTGTGCTGTTAGACATTCTAGCTGTGTTTTACACGATAGATCCTGACATTTTAATGTCTCGACTGCAGTGTGGATCTCGTCAGTCGTCCTAAGATGCTTCAAAAGTTACTTGACAGGAAGATCACAACAGTACGGTACTTTGCAAACCCCACGATATTTCCCAGGGTCCTCCCTCTCACGCTACCATCAGTTCAACACCAGGCTGACCGGACTGAGTGGTGCTTTCTCATTGTCCAACATGAGAATAACGCGGTTTCACTTCTTTTCGTTTCGTTTTCTGTATTGACAATTAACTATTAGAGACATATTTGATTTCATGTTTTCTACTTTTTCTTTTTTAGACTGCGCGTTATTGTTGTTGTTGTTATTGCTGTTGTTATTGGTGGTGGTGGTGGTAGTGGTGGTGGTGTGTGTGTGATTTACGATCGGCATGTAAATTTCCTTACAGGATGATTAAAATAAAAACCGCTGGCGCTGAACCTCCAGGTTTTGGAGAAGAAAAAAAGAAAATCGGGTTCGAACCCGCAGCCTCCGAGAAAAGAGGAGGAAAAAACGCACACACACACAAACACAAAAAACCAGGTGGGTTCGAACCCACAACCCCTCGAAAAAAAGTTTCAGTGCAGAATCGAACCTGGTCATGCATGACCAAGAGCCCAATGCTCTACCAACTGTGCCATTGTAAACTTGTAGGTATGTGAAGCATTTATAACAACCTTGTCATAAACCCTCGTGGTTCGTATTTTGCGCTGTAAATTGTAGAAAAATGGATGATAGCATGAACTGTTTGGTATTTCATACGGATCTAACCCATCAACGTCAATATTCTTTTCGTAGTATCGCATTTTGGCGCCTGCTGGTAGAGGTTCAACATATATCGAAGCGTTTTGCTGAAGTAGGAAAGATAACTCTGTTTGACTCGATGTCATTACGCTGAAATGGTCGTTGTCCCCAACATTTCCGGGTCAGAGATTGATTAAATCATCATATTTTTGTGACACTGAGACCAGACCATCAAAACAATTAGCACTAGGCCTTGAATCAAATCGTCGTACGAGATCTTACGTTGACTGCAAATGTACAACAGTGCCGCGTGATTGTGTCGACATTCAGTTAGTTCGCTGGGCCCGTATTCACAACGGCGATTTATCTTTTTAACACTCGATTTATCCCCTATCCCCGCGTTATCTTGATCGGTTAGATAAGGTACGCTCGTCAGAGGATCCTAGGTTGCGCTTTGCTATATATACTGCTTTCTTTGTCGTCTCTTGGATTCTCTTAGATCGTAGATGACGTCATGAGATTACGTCAAAGCGGAACAGGCAGTTGGAATCGTCTGAGTTTAGAGACAAGGGTAGTGAATTAGGCAGTACAGTAGTCGCCGCATATTAAAAACACATTGGGACCGAACAAAAGTGTTTTTAATAAGCGGCGTTTTTATTAACCGTTTGCTTGTTGAACATGTCCATCAGTAACGAAGTAAATCCGGACCTTACCAACTGTATTTAAAAAACGGCTGTTTTTATTAACTGCGTGTTTTATAAGCGGCGACTACTGTATTGCCTTTCTTACTTACATTCAGCCCTTGAGGCAAAATATTCAAATGTGGTAAGAGAGAGAGAGAGAGAGAGAGAGAGAGAGAGAGAGAGAGAGAGAGAGAGACAGAGAGAGACAGAGAGAGACAGAGAGAGACAGAGAGAGACAGAGAGAGACAGAGAGAGAGACAGAGACAGAGAGAGAGACAGAGAGAGAGAGAGAGAGAGAGAGAGAGAGAGACAGAGAGAGACAGAGAGAGAGACAGAGAGAGAGACAGAGAGAGTGAGAGAGAGAGGGGGGGGGGGGAGGGGAGCTGGGAAAAGGGGAGGAAGGGAAGAGAGAATGAGAGTAAGAGGGTGGGTGGGAGAGAGAGAGAGAGAGAGAGAGAGAGAGAGAGAGAGAGAGAGAGAGAGAAAGAAAGAGAGACAGAGAGAGAGACAGAGAGAGAGAGACAGAGAGAGAGACAGAGAGAGAGACAGAGAGAGAGTGAGAGTAGCCATAAGTACTGATCAAAAGATCAGATAAAGGCCTTGCGGCCTAAGACATCTGAGGACATATCTATCTATCTAAATCATTCTCTGTCCTCGCAAATGACGTCACGAATTATTCTATTCTATTCTATTCTATTCACCCTCCTTCAAAAATCTCCTCGCAAATGACGTCACGTTTATTCGACGTCAAATGATGACGTCACAGATTTTGCAAAATGGAGTCTGTTGAATTGTTTTCATTGAAACACCAAAATGTAAAAAAGTCACTTTCTTTTCAAACCTCGATTCTGAAAATTTGATAATATTGAATCGGACCTAACTTCCAGTCAGTGTGCAAAATCTCAAGGAAATCCGTCCAGTAGTTTTTGAGATATAAGCCGTGGAGACGGGACAGACAGACAGACAGACACACACACACACACACACACACACACACACACACACACACACACACACACACACACACACACACACACACACACACACAGACAGATAAAAACCGCTGGCGCTGAACCTCCAGGTTTTGGCATATTTAAAAAAAAATGAAAAAGATCGGGTTCGAACCCGCAACCTCTCGAGAAAAGATGGGGAAAAAACACACATGAACAAAAACACAATAAACCAGGTCGGGTTGGAACCCACAACCTCTCGAAAAAAGAGAAGAAAAAAGTTTCAGCGCAGAATCGAACCTGGTCATGCATGACCACGAGTCCAATGCTCTACCACACGAGCCATTAGACTTAGAGAATTGATATGACACTGAGACAAAAGTTCGCCACCCTAAAGTGGACAATGCTGGTGGAAAAAAAATCTATATTTTCATTTGTTTGTTTGTGTTTCATGAAAGTGTTGTGTATGAAGTATCTTTATTTATGGATAAAAAGATAATAGTTGTTGTGGGTTTTCTGTAATTCTTTGTTAATGCCGACGCTGGACATATGATGGTGGTTACAGGAGGACTAAAATGTAAAGCTATTTCTGATTTGAAGAAAAAAATTGCGCGATCGCGTAATGCTGAAAACCAGCAAAATTGAAACGTTCTCCGCCAACTGTGGAACAGAACGAGTCAATCCTGTTAACACGATGCATAACTGGTAGATTTTTAGGCTAGATTCGCTTCGAAAAGTTGCAGATAATCTGATGGTGTTAGACTGCAAGTGTAACTTTTCTGACTTGCATTCCACTCAACACATTTTTGACTTGGTGGACATGTACTCGATTAATTGACTCGATTAAATTGAACTGATGTATTTGATATAAATTTGTATTAATCCTGAAAAATTATGAAATCATACTTCATTCATTCGCGCATTAGTCTTGGCAGCGTTCAGCGAACGAAGTAAACATCAAACTACTTGGACCATAACGTCAGAGCGAGTAGCAGACGAAACTTCACCGTCACGTGACACAAACCGGCCAATCAGAAGCGATGACGCCGGATGTGAAGTTCCTGCTATCTTACGGTGGTAATAATCGGGCAAAGTCTGAATAATCTGAGAAAGAAACTCGAATTGGTTCATTATTTGTATGAATGCGAGTTTTTTGGTCGACTTCGGTAAATTTTGCGCTGCCTCGCAGTGATGATTGTATACGAAGCTGTCGTCTGATAGGCGAAAGCGATCCGCGAAGCCAGCGGTTTCGACCATATCAAAGATCCTATATACACTAAGATGACTCACTCCAATACTTTGAGCTTCAGATAGTGCCTCACGAGGAGCGCACATGTTTGTGATGTAAAACGTGACCTTCATTACAGTATTACACTACGAGTGATCTTATCCGATACCAGTTGATGTTTTACCCCTCTGCTAAGATTATAATACAACTCATTCGAATTTTACATGAAACATTTAGTTATCTCGATCGTCTGCTGGCGTAGTGGCTACGGTTCGATCGTGTTCGTCTGCTTGGTTCGTAGTGTTGATCATTATGAATGGTGTTTCTTGAAATAAGGTCAGTAAGCCTATATGTTAATTTATAACGCTAATATAACCCTGGGCTGTCTTAATTTATCAAAGCTGTATGTTGATTGCGTCAATAGGTCGTGAAATACATTTTACAAATCCAAGCTTCTCGTACTTCTATTTATAGCTGACGCGCGGACCTCAGCGGCACCAGGATAGATTATAAATACATTGTTGTCCTCGAACCTGCCTGCTGTTGACATCGTGTACAATGCTAGTATTGTCTGATGCTATGAAATACGTTCACCAGTAAAAGGTCCAACACATGGAGAGAGACAGACACAGACCTACACACCACAACACATGGAGACAGTCACAGACCTACACACCACAAAACACATGGAGACAGACAGTCACAGACCTACACACCATCTTTGAAGTGCTGCAAGAACAAAACAAAACAAACAAAATGTTTTCCCCCCTTTTTATTATCGATTCACTGCCATTAGGCCAAGCCAACAGACTACCAGTACCAAGTTGTTGCGCTTAAGTCAGGACAGACAGAACGAACGAACGAACTTTATTTTACAAGGGTAGTGAATTAGGCAGTACAGTAGTCGCCGCTTATTAAAAACACATTGGGACCGAACAAAAGTGTTTTTAATAAGCGGCGTTTTTATTAACCGTTTGCTTGTTGAACATGTCCATCAGTAACGAAGTAAATCCGGACCTTACCAACTGTATTTAAAAAACGGCTGTTTTTATTAACCGCGTGTTTTATAAGCGGCGACTACTGTATTGCCTTTCTTACTTACATTCAGCCCTTGAGGCAAAATATTCAAATGTGGTAAGAGAGAGAGAGAGAGAGAGAGAGAGAGAGAGAGAGAGAGAGAGAGAGAGAGAGAGACAGAGAGAGAGACAGAGAGAGAGACAGAGAGAGAGACAGAGACAGAGAGAGAGACAGAGAGAGACAGAGAGAGAGAGAGACAGAGAGAAACACAGAGAGAGAGACAGAGAGAGTGAGAGAGAGAGAGGGGGGGGGGGGGAGGGGAGCTGGGAAAAGGGGAGGAAGGGAAGAGAGAATGAGAGTAAGAGGGTGGGTGGGAGAGAGAGAGAGAGAGAGAGAGAGAGAGAGAGAGAGAGAGAGAGAGAGAGAGAGAGAGAGACAGAGAGAGAGAGAGAGAGAGAGAGAGAGAGAGAGAGAGAGACAGAGAGAGAGAGACAGAGAGAGTGAGAGTAGCCATAAGTACTGATCAAAAGATCAGATAAAGGCCTTGCGGCCTAAGACATCTGAGGACATATCTATCTATCTAAATCATTCTCTGTCCTCGCAAATGACGTCACGAATTCTATTCTATTCTATTCTATTCACCCTCCTTCAAAAATCTCCTCGCAAATGACGTCACGTTTATTCGACGTCAAATGATGACGTCACAGATTTTGCAAAATGGAGTCTGTTGAATTGTTTTCATTGAAACACCAAAATGTAAAAAAGTCACTTTCTTTTAAAACCTCGATTCCGTAAATTTGATAATATTGAATCGGACCTAACTTCCAGTCAGTGTGCAAAATCTCAAGGAAATCCGTCCAGTAGTTTTTGAGATATAAGCCGTGGAGACGGGACAGACAGACAGACACACACACACACACACACACACACACACACACACACACACACACACACACAGACAGATAAAGTCTGTAGGACCTCCAGTAAACCTGGAGGGATAAAGTCTGTAGGACCTCCAGTAAACCTGGAGGGATAATTTGTATTGTATAGTGTTGAATTCCTTGTGAGGAATTGTGTTGCGTTGGTCTCATAGCAGCACTGCGTTGTAGCCCTATTGTAGCCTACTGCGTTGCTTTGTGCAGTATTGTATTGTAAAAGAAGGAAGGGACGAGATTCTCATCGACTGAAACCCCCTCCTACAGTGGCTTGCCTCGAGGATCTATTTTGGTTCCCATAGTGTACTCTTTATACACTCAATCCATTGGACAGCCTCATCGGACGGCAGAACCTTGCAAGACATTGCGAGGAATAGGCCGGTGTCAATCTACGACAACATGATGAAAGCTGTTGAAGGGCCAGTCAAATGATTGGCACATGTTGACACCGGCCTATCATTTGGCAACTTGGTAGGCTCAGCAAAACGCCCCCAAATAAACGCAGCCGCAGTTCCCGATGACGTGGCATTCGCTGATATGTTAAAGTTGTGGAATCATGCCGCACTGACATTTTAGCAGCTGGATATCAGAGTTACTTCAAAATTGTACAGGGGTAAAACGAAATCATCCATGTCGAAACAGGAAGGATTAAAGGGAAAATCAATGGTGTAATAATCCAAATGGCGTTCGAAAAAATTTCTCTTCCCTTTCCCTTTCCAATGCTTTTAACTTATTATTCTGAACTAACCACCCTAGAACATGCTGGGTGTAATTGGCCACACGAGGGCTTGGGCATGTCATGGTGTAGGTAAACTATGAACTATTATAATGGCGGGTTTGTCATTTACTGACCATCGTTGGCAACTGAGTCGCATTCAACATGTAACTGAAATACCGTGCAGTCTACAAGTAGTTCTGTTATCCTCCCTTAGAAACTTAAAATTTCATTTTCGTTTCGGAGTCTTTCAGTTTGTATATGTGTACACATGTGCAAGTACTTTCGTGTGTGCATGTTTGCTGCGTGCATGTTTGTGGGCACACATGTTTGTTCGTGTGTTCGTGTGTATGTGCGTGTCCATGCATGTGCATGCCTGCGGTGCTTTT
The DNA here is from genome assembly GCA_034096865.1 of Theodoxus fluviatilis. Lineage (NCBI taxonomy): Eukaryota > Metazoa > Mollusca > Gastropoda > Cycloneritida > Neritidae > Theodoxus > Theodoxus fluviatilis. The sequence continues at coordinate 35,929 of JAWQFJ010022649.1, read as the reverse complement.
AGTATGTGCATTTATGCATGTCTCAAGTAAACGCACACAGCAAAACGATCCCTCCTGCTGTGTAGTTTGGGGCAGACTTTCAGGCCCGCATGTGGGGCAAGGTCCTGTCACTGCAACAGTGCAAGCCAAAGTTCAGACAGCAAATGCTTCTTTCCCAGGTGTGCTACGGCGTTCCTGCAGAACAGCGGCAGCTGTGTTGTCTTTCTGACTGCCTGCAGGTTGTCGTTCTTTTCGGCACGTGTGATACAGTGAGACAGACCGACCCCCTGCAGACGACACAGAGCCTTCAGACACTCATATGTAGACCACTGCATTTTCACGCCTGACGTCACGGCCAGGGCGCCCTGACCACCCTTGCCGCACACATGCGTTGCTCTTCATCTCTATCAGTGTGTGCTGTTCTGTGCATGCATTGCATCACACGCTGGTTTGAGGACATGGATCACCTGCGGTGCTCTTCATCTCTATCAGTGTGTGCTGTTCTGTGCATGCATTGCATCACGTGCTGGTTTGAGGACATGGATCACCTGCGGTGCTCTTCATCTCTATCAGTGTGTGCTGTTCTGTGCATGCATTGCATCACGTGCTGGTTTGAGGACATGGATCACCTGCGGTGCTCTTCATCTCTATCAGTGTGTGCTGTTCTGTGCATGCATTGCATCACACGCTGGTTTGAGGACATGGATCACCTGCGGTGCTCTTCATCTCTATCAGTGTGTGCTGTTCTGTGCATGCATTGCATCACGTGCTGGTTTGAGGACATGGATCACCTGCGGTGCTCTTCATCTCTATCAGTGTGTGCTGTTCTGTGCATGCATTGCATCACACGCTGCTTTGAGGACATGGATCACCTGTGTGGCTCTTCACCTCTACCAGTGTGTGCTGTTCTGTGCATGCATTGCATCACACGCTGGTTTGAGGACATGGATCACCTGCGGTGCTCTTCATCTCTATCAGTGTGTGCTGTTCTGTGCATGCATTGCATCACACGCTGGTTTGAGGACATGGATCACCTGCGGTGCTCTTCATCTCTATCAGTGTGTGCTGTTCTGTGCATGCATTGCATCACACGCTGGTTTGAGGACATGGATCACCTGTGTTGCTCTTCATCTCTATCAGTGTGTGCTGTTCTGTGCATGCATTGCATCACACGCTGGTTTGAGGACATGGATCACCTGCGGTGCTCTTCATCTCTATCAGTGTGTGCTGTTCTGTGCATGCATTGCATCACATGCTGGTTTGAGGACATGGATCACCTGCGGCGCGTTGCTTAGCCTACCTAGTTGGCAAATAATAGGCCGGCGTCAACAAACGTCACACATCTGCTTTCATCATGCTTCATCCTCGCAAAATCTTGCAAGGTTCCTAGCGCTAGCAATGCGCCCTAGACGCGTGATGACAGCAACAGTGGCGACGGTGTCGTAGCAGCAACCATGGTCATGACGTCAACCATCATCGTCTTCCTCGCCTCTCTGCGCACATTGCAAAGTTTTGAGCACAATTACAGGGCTAATGACAGCAACAGTGGCGACGGTGTCGTAGCAGCAACCATGGTCATGACGTCAACCATCATCGTCTTCCTCGCCTCTCTGCGCACATTGCAAAGTTTTGAGCACAATTACAGGGCTAATGACAGCAACAATAATGTTTGCGATGATGTAATGACAGTAGCAGAGGTAGTGGTAGTAGTAGTAGCAGCAACCTCCATCACCAAAGTCATCATCAGCTTTGTCCTCGCCACCACACATTATCATTGCCGTCCTCTTCGACGTCACCACACAGCACCACCTCTTTCATCATTCACAGCCAGCAATACTCGTATATAACTGTAAGTGGGTGACGCTCTAAAAACACCTCCCCCACTCACTCTGCATTTGAGTGGGTGTTCTGTGTCTGTGCGTGCACACGTGAATCAGTTTTCTTGAATAAACTGGTGGCAGCGAGTCTAGGAGGACACTAGTTTTCCTGGCATGTTTTGAGGTCTTATGTGTTGCTGTCTCAAAGGACATATATACAAGTGTCTATTTACCTTGCAAGTGTCATATGCTAAATCAACCAATAGGCTATAGTAACTGAATGACGAAAATAGACAAAATTGACCCTCAAAACAGGCAGGTTTCAAGTTTAAAAAGTATCAGGTTGAATCAGTAGTGTCTCTGTGACAATTCTAGTGTAATGTTCCACCACTACACTTTCCACTTTCTACTAACTACAGTCAGTCTCGCAGTTCAGTTGCTGACCAGCACATAAGTAAAAAGATAGTATCAGAAACTACTGCAATCAGTGCCAAAATAATTTATTTTCAAGTTGCAACATTACAAAAATAAGAATGTTGAGAATCATCCCTTTGAGTTCTGACCACAGGGCCTGTGTGATGTGCAAGTGAGTTGCAGATTGCAATACTGTACTAGGATACAACCCTTGGTAGGTGCGTTTCTTGACACATCATCAGCACTGAATGAAGCAAAAGTAACCATGAGTGACTGATGAGCATATCACAAGAACTTTATGTTTGATTTTGGAATTTGCTCAGATAAAAGCCATTAGGTTCATTCACTCACTCCAAGGATGAAAATGCACTGTCATCAAAAGACATTTTAAAAAACCAATACAGTTAGAAGAAATGCACTTTCTAAAAGCTTAAACTTTCTTAAGTTTCCAGCTTAGAGGAAAAACAAAGAAGGTTCTAACTAAAATCTGCAAAACTTTCTTAACACAAAAAGGTAAAAAAGCCAATGCAGACCATGTTGCTGTCATAACATAAAGGCATAATTCAGATTAGCCATTTAGATCTAGGACAGCTCCATTGCTACAGCAAATCAACACAATCAACTTCAAAAGTTGGCAAAGTCTCACAAATCCTTGTGGAACAAAGAGCAAAATCCCTGATGCCCTACTTTGAGAACAGAATACCAACAAACTCATAAGTTCAACACAAAAGTTTTCCCAACTTTTTCTTTCTGAATTTTCCAAACATTCAAAATTGTTCTAACCCAAAATCCAACTTCCAGACTGTAAACAATGTAGACAAGAATCTGACTCTATGAAAGAACAAAGTTCAAGGCAAAACACACAAGTCTACAAGATGATCATGTTTTGCAGTGACATAGTTCAGCTGGATTGCCGTGAAACACTGACAAGGCTTACAGGCAATCCAGGCTTTCCATGGATCAGTTCACAACACAACTAGACTCCAATGCAAGGATGACAGCTTTTCTATGCACCCAGTAGGCCTGTTCATGAGTGCGAGTGCTTGTGAATGAATGCTCTGTGAGCCCATCTCTTGAGTAGAGCGTTTGGGGGAGTAGAGATTGCTACTTGCAGTTTCTTCTTCTTCTACTAAGTACTACTATTTCTATTATACTACTGCTACTAGACAGGCAGACAAGAAGGCCTATCCAGGATGTAAGCACAGCAAGAGCTCACTCTCACTAATCTCTTCATCTCATTAAAAATACACTTCAGAAACAACAGATGTCTCACAGATACAAGCTGAGGCAGCATCATATCTGAAGATAGCACTTTGATGATGAGAACACACAATTGACAATATGGTCAAGAGTATGCAGGTGCTGAGTACGCCGATTTTACTACCCTACCTCAAAACAGAGCCTCTTTCTCCTCACACTGTCAACTCACACAATCCAAACTTGTTTCATGTTGTTGACAAAAGATCGGTGTTTCTGCACATGTGTTTGATGCTCAATAAATCTTCTTCAACTTTGATGTTTTTCATGAAAGATTGAATGCTGTCAGTGAGAGAAAGTGTGACATTGTGTAAAGTTGAGTTAAGACGAATGCTAACCTCCAAGGTTTTATTTCATTTCTTCTTGACCTAGGAGCAAGAATATCATTAATACTTGGATGTTGAAGCTGCAATAAAGTTTTTGTGTTGAATAGTTTATCTTTTGTGGCTCTTTTTCTGAATGAGTGGTGGTGTCAAGTTAAAATGAGACTCCTAACTGTCTTCTTCAAATACAACTGAACTAAAGATTACATTCAGTTTTTCTTTTCTGTACAGTTTATACATCACCTAATACATCATATTTATGGGAAATGAAGAGTGTATCATTACTGTATCAGAAAGTTTATTTTAAAATATTTGTGTCACACCAATACTCAGCACCTCTGTACTCTTGACCATATCACTAACAAGAAAATCTCATGGACTACAGTACTTCACTGTCCAGCCAGTCTCACGGAAAAAAAAACATTTCTCCTACAGCCCAAGCTTCAACAGGATAGTGCCTCAGCAACGAAGCCACTCTGCTAAGCACAGTGTATTACTGACATTTACACCAAACCATCTCTGCTTGACAGCAAAAGAGGGAATGTTGAAATCACACAGAAAACTAAAGCACCTCCACAAGACAGAACATCTCTTCCAGGTTAAAGCATCTCTCAACATGACCAGCAGTCTCCATTCAACAGAGCATTTCCATGACAACAACTTTACTTGACAGAACAGCTCTTTTGAACAGATAGTCTGCACATGTCAGAGCATCGAAGCTGGACAGAAATCTCACAACAGAACATCTCTAACAGACAGAATCTAAGTAAGACAGACCACCTCTACTGAGTAGATTATCTTTAAAAACCTAAGTTCTCTATTCACAAAACAACAGGACTGAAAGGTGAACGTTAAATGGAAAAAGACAACTCAATACAGAGAGTACCCTTGCTTTACGTAGCATTTCTGCTACAGACACTGAGACAGCATCATTGCTGTGCACATTATATCTACAGCAGACATTCTCTGGCACACCTCTGTACTGCACAAACTACTGTTTGCACAGACATTGCTTCCTGTGCAATGAACTGCTGCTGCACACAGCACTGCTACTGCACGCAACACATTTCTAGTGCACACATCATGTCTACTTTCAAGTCTCACTTGTATAGAGCAGTTCTGTGTCACACGAAATGCTGCGCAGCACACATCATTCACTGTGACATCACTGGGAGCCTGCAGCAGCCGCATCACCCCCAGGCCCCTGCAGCTCATCAGCAGCCTCCTGGTCACCAGCAGTAGGGCCATCCGCTGCTAGCTCACCCTCTCCCTCCCCTGCCTCTCCCCCCTCCCCCCCTGAGGGAATCCCTCTGTTGGGCCCCCTAGCCCCCCCTGGGCCCTGCCTCCCCCTCCAGTCACGCTCCTTGGATGGGGAGGGGCCTGGCTGGAAGGCTTCGGCGGTGCGGATCATCAGGTAGACGGCTGCAGACAGCCCCCCAATGTTGACGCCGTTGATGTAGCGGTGCTGCCAGTAGCGCTTGTTGCTCTGCAGCACCTGTGGGCAGACATCGCTGTGCAGGTGAGGGGAAGAGGATTACAGCCAGGGAACAAACCTAGACTAGAGCACATGAGAAACTGAAACTGTCTATAATCTTGTCTTGAATTATGGAACCATGTAGAATCAGTCAGAGAACTAATTTTCTATTCAACATTGATATACTTTCAATTCAACGTTGATCCACGTTTTAAGAAGTTGTTGCAGAAAGTGGTGGGCATGACAAAATTATGCCTTGCAGCATTCCTTACATACATCACATCCATTCTGTGATGGATTAGCACAATGAGAGGCATGTGCACCTCTCTCATGTCCCATTAGAAGTATCATCACTAATGCAGATTGACACCAGTCATTTAAAACAGTCTTGGTGGAAACTGTCCAAGGTCACTGTGATCAGGACATGGGCAGTATCACTTTTTCTATAATGGCAGCCAAAGCAAGCGGATGCACTGGCGCCAGTTTTACAGCCACTAGGGACTGAAGCTTCAAACGCTGCATACAGTCATGCTGATCAAAATGTTTCCATCCTTCTACAAATTGCAATATCCTTAAATCAAGGGAGGTAACTCCATGCATGCATGCATGCATGCATGCATGAATGAAGGAATGAAGGAAGGAATGAAGGAAGGAATGAATGGGGTTTTGTGGCCTATCAGTTTTTGAAAGCTATGTAAGGTCATTGATCACAAAATCACTAGAGCTGGTTAGAATAAGTGAAATTCAAGTCTCCATTTCTATTAATTACAATAAATGTTGGCCTTTTACAAATCAGGTAGGGAGACACAGTGGATCTAAATGAATGCATGAATGATTAAAGTTCTACAACCTATCAGTCTTTGCAAAGCCACTGACCATGAAAATCAATAGAGCTGGTAGGAGCAATCGAAAGTAGAGTCATGGTTTCCCTAGTCATATGTAGGAAGCTGTGGTGGATCTATTCTTACCCCTAACCCACAGGGTAATGCAGTAGGTCTATTTTTACCCCCACTCCATGCATGAAAGCAAGCAACTAATATTCAAGCTCATTCACTTCTCTTACTCCAGTGCTTCTTCATATTCCACACAATCTAAAGAAGCTACCTACTTTATGTTGCTTGCATGAGGTTTAGGATGGAGACACCCACCTTGGTCAGACACTTTCGGTCCTGAGTGAGGAGACACAGACGGCCTGTTTCGGGCCTGACCACTCGAGTCATTTCCTGCACAATCCTTGGGTACAGCGTCCGGTTGTCCTGCTTGTTGCCCATCCTAACACGGATAAGCAGCTCAGTCAATCTTAGTGGTTATGGTGATCCTACCGACCCTATCTTATCCTGTCAAAACTAAACTTTCCACTTGGATTGTGGGCATATAAAAAACAGATAGAAAAAAAGAAGAAAAAAAATCAAAGGTAAACAACAAACTGCATACTGTCCAATCTTCCCTATGGTCATTATTTGAGTAAACACATTTTCCCAGTGAAATATAAAATTCAGATTTTGTTCTTCAGATGAATCTACTGCTGACATGTCATTTCTTAAAACGCACACATACAAATGTGTGCAGTCTCAATCTGGCTTCCTAAAAATAAAAAAGGTTTTACTTGCTACTTGCTAACCCTATTATTACTATCATTATTATCATCTGCCTCATTACCATAACCCTGTAGCCTGGAAAAGCTTCTGACACTGAGATCTACCTTCATGGAGGTCTCCTTTTTGACATGTGTCTATATCCCATGCAAAGCCAGGCACTGATTGGTTGTGACACACTACATTTAGCATGGTTTACTGTTGCTTGGCTACCTACAGTATAAATAGAACCCACTGTATCCTTGCAAGCTGCATTTAGATACTGACCTATTTCTATATCAGACTTCGACATATTCTCCAGAAAAACGTATTCTCTTGCAAACTGTGAGGGCGAAGAACTTTGCATATGAAATTTCAGCAGGACTGAATTTCTCAAATGCCAATCTGCAATAACTGTGCCGGAAATGCACAACTGAGCTATATGATAATATATCAAAGACATCTTTGGTATCGTTTAGATGAGTGACATGCAGCTATTTTAGACGACCAATCAGCGCCGGGCTTCAAACGGGTTTTACTTTTAGTCACTGTCCATTTTTAGGTCTTCATGTAGTACGGCCCATAATGTTTTTTCCAATTAGATAGTTTCAGAAGCAATGTTGAGAGGAAGATTCTTATTTGCTGAGATGTTCTATCCAATGTAATATGTGATCTGCACTGAGAAAATCCTGTCACTGATGTTTTGTCAGACGTGACATGTTGTCCACAAAGGGATGCCTACTGTATGTCGTTTTAGTGAGTGGGGGACTCAAAGTGAGAAGCTAGGTTTATGGCACTGTATAGATATCCTTTATAGTTTATGGCATAGTTTAGACATATTTTCACTGCAGAGAGGGGAAATGAGCTTGTCAGTGAGAAGAGTTTGTTAGTGAGTGAGATGCTCTATGTCTGTGTGAAGCTGGGTTTATGGCATTGTATGGGTATCAATTCACTGCAAAGAGGGAAAACAATTTTTTTTTCTTCAGTAAATGAGATAAGTTTATTAGCAAGTGAGATGTATGCTCTATGTATGTGAGAAGCTGGGTTTAAGGCATTGCATAGATATTGGTTCACTGCAGGGTAGGGAAATGATTTTGTCAAAGCCTGGATTTAGATGTCAATGCCAGGTGACAATTAACTCTAGTTAAAGTGCAAAATCTACTTGGACAACACATGTGGAGAAAACATTAGGTGCAATCACTCCATACATACATAAACGTTATCTTAATAACATTGACATACCAACAGGATATGTTGACATTAACACAAAAGAAAAGAAAAAAAGACAAAATTCCAGTCATCTCCTTACAGACATCAAAGAAAGTCATGGATGCTCTTTAAGATTCAAACTGCTATGCATTCAAAGGAAACCATTGTATGAAAAGATAAATGATAAGCATACATACCGCTTTCCAAAGGGCTGAAAAGATGCAAAATATTTTTATAAGTATCATTAGAATATGCAAAAATAATCAAAATATTTGAAGGAAAAAAAGAAATAACCAAAAACTGTAGCCTCGTTTTTATCGATATAGCTATTTGCTGACTGTTAAATGCACTGCATGCACATATATCTCCCTCCCTCTCTCTCTCTCTCTCTCTCTCTCTCTCTCTCTCTCTCTCTCTCTCTCTCTCTCTCTCTCTCTCTCACGCAGAAGGCATACTGTCTAGCTATCAAAACTGCCATTTTATGAAATGTGAAAGTGTATCAGTGCAATTGATATGGAAAAGCAAGGCATCTCCAAATTCACAAACTAATTATTTAGACATATTAATTAAAAAATCAATAACCAAAATCTCAAAATTGTCTGAAACAAAGTATTGCTTAGCTCAACCAGATCTTGCTATATAAACATGGAAGATATTTATATGACCAAATAGTAAACTTGGGGTTATATTAAATTTCTCATGTAGATAGTGAATAAATTAATTTATACATCTTTTCCTGGGCGAAACAGTTGGATAAAATTGCCCAGATTTCTGTTAGATGAAACAGGTGGGAAAAACAGCTAACCAAGCAAAATACATAGAAAATCTATGTGTTATATGACAAAAGTATGCGAAGTTCCATAAAAATCCCCATTTCTCTTTTAGTCTTTAAATGGCTTATTAATCAGCCACGTTAGTAAAGTGTTCCACAAACAAAACATACAATGATGAAAGGCAGTTTTATGAAGATTCTAGACAATCAATATTAAGGTCAGTGTATTCAAGTGATGGGGGCTAGTAAGAAGAGATAACAATTTCTAGAGATATTTTAAAGAAGTTAACTTTCCTCTAGAGAGACTTGCCTGTTTCAACCCCAGCTGCATCGCACAAACAGCATCATGCCAAATGAGGCAAACATTTGTCAAATTTGCTGTTAAAAGTATTTAAATTTCTTACAAAAATTTGCTATAAAACAAGAAGACAATTTGATTCAATCTTTATGTACTAAATAAAATACACAATGCCACTGCCCCTATACTGAGCCAATTCACATTTTAAAAGAATTAACAAGAAGCATGTAATATATGCATGGATGGAGATAAATGAAAAGAAATGGGTTTACAACCTATCAGGAATGTTGGCATGAAACAAGAGAGAAACAGCCATACAGGGACACACACTGACACGGAAGCTAGCATGCTGCATTCAGTTCGCAGTACACAGCCAGCCAGACTGCCTCACCAGGTCAGAGATGATGACATCTATGGAGCCAGTCCTCAGGGGAAGGCGGCAGGCATCCCACCTCACCGCATCCATCACAATCCGCGTCCTGTTGTAGGGGTGGAGGCAAGAGAGTGAAGATGATCAATGCATGAGTGCACACAGACATGTGCAAGTGCCACAACCTGTCTACCTGTTCGACTGTGGTCACTATAACTAATAGTATTAGTATTATGAATAAAACCAAATTACTGAAACAGTTTTGCCATCCTCACATCATGATCAAAGCATTCTTCTTTTTTAATTTTTTATCTAAATAATATTTTTTCAGAAAATGAAGTATACACATACAGCTGACAAAATAAATATTTGAACACAAACAACAATTTAATTTTTTTATAAAGAGAACATGAAAAATTGTACATATAAATAAATTCTGTAGACATCATGGGGAATGGTGAGAGAGAAGAGATCTGGAGTGGGAGGGGGTGGGGTGGGGGTGGGGGTGGGGGGAGGGGGTGGGGGTGGGGGGAGGGGGTGGGGTGGGGGTGGGGGGAGGGGGTGGGGTGGGGGTGGGTGGAGAGTGAGAAAACAGGATCAGAAGGCATTAGGCAAAGGGCCTTTTCTTGTTATTGTTTATATTCTATTTATTTATTTTGGTAAAACTGGTGACCACTTGCTCTGAAATATTCCCACTATTCCATTTCTGAAAGCAATTCTTTCTTCAATTCTATATGAGGCTGTGCCAAAACGTGCTGGGGGGGTGCTTGGACATTTGTGACAAAATAAACCTTTTCAGTTGATTATTTTTTGTGTTTGAAGTGATACTTTAGTCTTTGATGAACACATTTTTGTAATAAAAGAATGGTTTGTGCATTTGGGAAATGTGTACTGTTTGATAATATGCCATGATACGCTAATTTTGAGAAAAGCCACATGTGCAGCAAAACTGACCACAGAAGCCATTAATATCATTTCATACAACTGGTGTTGATTTATTTCTAGTGAACAGACCCAGCAGAAGCATTATCAGTCTTTAAAAGTACATTTGGAGCCAAATCTTGAATGCAGCGTCACGTAATGTCGCAAGACGCTCAAAAATCATAAAAGTCAAAACTGATACTTTCTGCTGAGTAACCACAAGAAGTATAAACACTAAAATAAACTATAACACTTCAACAGAAACACTGACAGATGATAAACATATCCCTAAAAGTGTTTAAAGTTTGCTAAAACTAGTTAAACATGTTGTTGTACCGGTCACGTGTTACAAAATGTTGATGGACATGAAAATGTTCATAATATTTGAAATAACAACCAGAATGTTATACATACACTAACTTTTCAGTTACAATCTACAGATTGGGTTATTTCTGGAATATGACAACAGAAACAATACCAAAACATGTTCAAAGCAAGTCATAACAGCATTCTACCTGTCACGTGTTACACTGTTGTCAGTGGACATGAAATCATTCAAAATGTCAAAAATGACAACTATAATATTAAATAGACCTTTTGGATACAGTCATATTTTGAAGATTAGGTAATTATGGAACATCAAAACACAAAAAAGTAACATGACGTTCAAAACAGGTCAAATCTGCGTTTTACCTGTCACGTGTTACATGGAGTCAGTGGACATGAAATCAATCAAAATGTCAAAAATAACTACAATATTCAAATAGACATTTAGAATACATTTTTAACCTAAAGACTAGGTACATCTAAAACATAAAAATGCAATCAAAAGTAATATCATGTTCAAAACCAGGTCAAAATAGCGTTCTACCTGTCTTGCGTTACGCTCTATAGCTGGACAGGAAAAGACTCAATGCACTCAATTAGAATCTGATTATCAAACAGCAAATTATAAAAATTATAATCTTAATGGTATGTGTTAGAAAACATGGCTTGTTTTCTTTTCAAAACATATCTTTAAATAGCAACACAATGAAACAGGAAAAGGGTATACTTGACAAACATTGATACCATGTCAAAACAACAAACACAATGTGGCACTATCATGAAATGTTAGCCTTCAAGGCAAAGTCATTTAAAGAAGTACAGCTGGCGGCGGTTTGTAGACCGCTTGGTGTCCATTTTAATGTTGACTTTCCTTGATTTGCGCAGGAAAACCAGCATATCCTCCCAAGATTCTTCTGGGCAGCTGTCCCAAAAGAATAAGTCCTCGGCCTGACGCATGAACCTCACATACACTTTGGATGTTTCACACCCCAACACCTGTAACACAAAACAAGCAATAACTTTCTGTTTCTACTGGCAAAAACAACTGAAAATAGTCAGATTTGAAAAGTAAAATCCAAGATTGGCAAGGTTCTCAATTCAATCGAAAATCTAATTAATTGGTTGTACGTAAACTCCTTGCAAAATCACAATATAAAAAATAATCTTCGATTCTTTTTTTTCGTTGTTGGGGGGGGGGGGGGGGGGGGGGGATAAAACAGTCCCATGAACATATTCCTTCCCCCTGCTAACCCAAATGCATTTTTTTCAGCTTTGGCTACAATCGTTCAAGGACATAAACGTCTCTTCTTAAATCGTTACACTGACACGAACGTGTCCTCCTGAATCGTAACACGGACATAAACAGAACCATGTCCGAGATCAGTGATTTCTCCACATTTGGTCACTAAAATCGTGCGGGACAAAAACTGGCCAGAGGATTGTATTTTTCTTCCATCATATTTGCCTCCCAAAAGTAGCAAGCAGTTATTATAAGCTAATTCAATTCGCAGAAAGAAGAATTATCTGTCAAACGTAACAACAGGTCACACGTAACACCTTGCACTGAGCAGACAGTAAAATATTTTCTCACCTTCACGGATCGTCGTTTCCATGATTCACAAATCGAATCAACAGACCGGAAATGCCGTAGAAGCAAAGCTAGTGGATTCCACGCTTTCGTATCAAATACTCCCGAACTTCTTTGTGAAAATTGCAAAAATAACGAAATTGGTCAAACGTAACTGTCGGACATTAAACTTAATCGATTTTTTTTGTTGCTAGGTACAATAACTTCGCAGATTCTGACTCAAATGTAACACACTGCTTTTAATTCCTCGAATACGAAACTATCGTTTTCATCCAAAATGGATGCCATTCAAAGCACCAAGACCGGCGAAATCGAATCTGTAAACAAGTTGGTCTGCGGACATGAGCCTTTCGAAAAACAAGAAGGGCAAAGCCCATACGACTCACATGCTTGACCTTGACCTTTACATGACCTTGACCTTCAGGTGACCTTCAAGGTCAAGGTCAAACAACTAAACCTACCAATGACATCATACACTAAGAAATGCTTTACACATTTTTCCTACCAAAATACATGTGACCTTGACCCAAGGTCAAGGTCATCCAAGGTCATGCAACACAAAGCTGTTAATTCAAGACATAGGAAGCACAATGGTGCTTATTGGCACTTTCTACCATGAGATATGGTCACTTTTAGTGGTTCACTACCCCATTTTGGTCACATTTCATAAGGGTCAAAGTGACCTTGACCTTGATGATATGTGACCAAATGTGTCTCATGATGAAAGTATAACATGTGCCCCACATAATTATTAAGTTTGAAACAGTTATCATCCATAGTTCAGGGTCAAGGTCACTTCAAAATATGTATACAATCCAACTTTGAAGAGCTCCTGTGACCTTGACCTTGAAGCAAGGTCAACCAAACTGGTATCAAAAGATAGGGCTTACTTTGCCCTATATACCATATATAGGTCAGGTATCCAATCTCAAAAACTTCAGAGAAAATTGAGAAAATGTGAAAAATGGCTGTTTTTTAGACAACATGTATGGCCCTTGCGACCTTGACCTTAAAGCAAGGACAAGTCACTATGTGTGTTTTTTGAGGCCTTGTCATCATGCCACATTTGGTATTGATAGACTTAATAGTCTCCAAGAAAAATCCAACGTTAAAGTTTTCGGACGCCCGGACGCCCGGACGCCTGGACGCCCGGACGCCCGGACGCCCGGACGCCTGGACGCCCGGACGCCCGGACGCCCGGACGCCCGGACGCCCGGACGCCCGGACGCCCGGACGGACGAAAAGGTTGAGTACATAGATTCACTTTTGCTTCGCATGTGAGTCAAAAAAAAGGGCAATAGACAAACAAACAAAAAGAAGGCAGAACAATTGAGCCATGACACGTAGGGCCAGTCAAAGCCTAGCCGCACCTCGCCGATGCCTTTAAAAGACAAGGCTTCATGCAATCTGGAAGCAATATACAAGGGTTGGAGACCTAAAAAATGAACTATGACATACGGGGTTTCCTATGACCTTGAAAAAAAATACTTTGTGTGCTTCATGAAAATATAAACAATTGGGGAGGTTTTGTTTTATGTACTGTAAACATGGCAATAGTCTGACATAGTTGTGCGGTGAAAGAGAGAAAACGAGTGTCGTGGAATCGAAAATCGTGACAGTGTAATTTTTGTTAATATTCACAAATTCACATTGATACAAGTGGCTCGAAATAAATATTTCGCACACTGCGCAGTTCGCATAGCAGCCATAATAAAGAAAAGAGAAAAAACCACCACCACACACAGAGAGAAAAAAGGACATACAACTGAATGATGCAGCCGTCATAAGAAACGGTGACAGATATGAGATCTGCAATGGAAGACGGGGGTAATTGGGGGGGGGGGGGAAAGAGGGGGGGGGGCTGTGAGGGAGGGCGAAATGCGTTTTTCCCGTTTTGTGTGAGTGAGAGTGTGTGTGTGTGTGTGTGTGTGTGTGTGTGTGTGTGTGTGTGTGTGTGTGTGTGTGTGTGTTTGTGTGTGTGTGCGCGTGCGTGATGAGGGGGTCGGGGGTGGCGATGGGTAGGGTGGGGAATGGGGTAGGGGAAGCAGATGCAAAAGCAGAAGACTTCCATCTGTTCAAGACTTGATGTCAAGCTTTGGATATACTCCTGTGATCCTGTACACAAAGCCGTGTGTGACTTACTTCAAAAGTTACAGTGGCACTACAGACATCCTGTTATCCCTCCAGGTTTACTGAAGGTCCTACAGCCTTTATTGTGGGTTTTTTTAATGCCAAAACCAGGAGGTTCAGCGCCAGCGGTTTTTATTATCAGTGATGGGACGCGCTTGCGTTGTGTTTTATTTATTCTGAGCGTTAACGTGATATTTTGCAATGTGTGTATTTGTGACAAACTGAAGCTCAAAGAAGACTTAATTGAAATAAGCAGCTCAAGAATCTTGGTTGAAACAATCTGATTATATTTAGAAGTGTTTTGTGTAATCATTATATTCAGCATTTGTTTAACCTACAGTGTTTCTTAAATGGTATTCTCTCTTTGTAAAATACGAACGATTAGAGGAAAAGGTTACTGTTTCTCTTAATACCGCGATCCCTCATGAGTTACTCTTTACTGGAACAAATAGCTAATCATTCTAGTCATCATGTGAAATTGTGTAGTCAGGGTAGCTGCTATTTCAATTGCAATCCATTGTATGCACGAATTATATTCTTCCATCTTCTTGTTGAAGATGTGCAATGCATTAGTTTCCTTATATTCTACATGTCAGACTGTCACTTTTAATCATAAGAATCACAAATGGTTTTTAGCTTGTAGCTCACAAACGCAATAGCTTTTCATTGTTGGCAGTAGAAATTTGGTTTGAGAAAACTCCTTAAATAAATGCTGCTCCTTAATGGCGACGTGTACATCCGAATATTGCAGAACATTCCTTGAATGTTAGGGATTCGAAAGAAATTATTTCTCAAACCACAATTTTTTGCAAACTTTTATGTGCCCAAAAGAGCATGTTTGAATAGCATGATTATTAGCTGGATGTTCTGGCATCAGAATCATCGTTATGAAACCTCTTCAGTCGTATCGGGTAGCAACATCAGAATGTCCTTATTCGCTTGAATTTACAATATTTTATTGAATATGACGCACCTAACAATACCATTGTGAAATCGTTTCAGACGCTGCATTTACATTGATTTCTACACTACTGTCAGTTGATCAGCGTTTTTGTGTACGTCTGTGTGTATTGAACTCTTCATTTTTCTTGTACGCGGTCACATACCTTCAATGGCATTCTCAGATCTTTGCAGAGATAATGCTCTCATGGAACTGAAACTTGGTCCGTCATGATTTGACTTAAACTCGTTTTGTGCACTACTTACCAGTCATTTGCGTTTTGCCCAAATACTGGATTCAGTTAATATTTTCACTTATTAAAAAAAGAGGATCTGCAGATTTAATCATAATCGGAGGAATGATATGAGAAATGCACTCTTTTGAATATGTCTAACTTCATCTGTGATAGTATTTCTAAGGAAAAGTACTGTTGGAGCAGTATGTTTCAGAAACGCACATACTAATTACACATTATTATCCGTCATTTGAATTTACTGTTGTACTGTAACTTTGTGTTGTGCAGCTAAGTGAAATATCTGTGATGCAAGTATATCACGAGAAAAGTGTCACATTGTGTAGATATTTTGTATATATTCTGTGTTTTTGTGTTAATGCCCTGTTTATGCATCTGGTCTGACATACTCGTTATCTTCATTTCCATTTCTCTGAAAAACTGTTTAAATGAAATACATTTTTGGTGAGACGGGCGGATTTGAAATATTTGTCCAAGGACACAAACTACATCATACTCAGATATAGTCGTTGTACCAATAAATACACTCATGTCTGCTTTTTCAACTGCCCTCTATTTACGTTTCAACAGTCAGTACAGTTTTAAAGATAAGCATTGTTGGATGCTTGTATTGTTCTTTTCGTTATGAACTATCAGTATGATTGTACTTTTTCATTTTGTTGTATTTGTAACATTTTCCAATGTAATCTTTCGAAAAAATAAGTAAATTCTTTGTGAAAGAAATAAGTAGTTTATCCATGGAATAGGTGACTGCCATTTCACACAAGAAAAGAGAAGATATGATTATTTGGGAAATACTTCTTTAATATGTTCCTCACACATAATTCAAAACTGACGTCATCGGAAATATCTAGCAGGATCGTAAAGGAAATATGAGAACTTAAACATTTTTGTATAAGAGAATGAACGCATACCAGAAATACTTGTGAAGAAAATACACTGCACATCTGATTGAATATGTGAAAGGAATGAGTGAATAAACAAACAGAACAAAATAACTCTAGTAAAGAAAACGAAAGAAAACGAATAGAAGCAGTCTCGAACGAACATATGTCAATGCTAATTTTACTTGCGTCGTGATGTGTGGTTTTGCATTTCGTGGTTTGAAATAACGACAATCGAACTCCTATTCATACAAAGCATAAATAGATGTTTCAAACTTTTAAAATATTCTCCCTAACTGACAGAATGCGATGTCTTTTGTTTAAGCAAGGCACTTTTTCTTCTTTTCTTTTCTTTTCTCTTTTTTTTTTTGGGGGGGGGGGGGGGGGGGAGAAGGGAGAATCAGTAAAGTGGGGACGCAGATCAGGCTGCAACATCCCAAATAAAGAGATACGAAACGACACAATGCGAAGGAGCAGTAAACAACAATAACACACGGCCAAACCGAACAGAGTCTATGAACTGTAGACTTCTGTTAAACAGGAAAGCATGCCATGGTTCTGAAACAACCTGGCATGTAGAGAGACATTAAGCTGACAAGCGAAAAGATTTCCTAAAACTGGGAGACTGTCAGTGTTTTTAACGCCATAGCACTGTGACATACTGCTATGACAAGGAGGATCAGAGAAGGTAGCAATGGTGGGATATTAAACAGCACGAGGTAAGGCCTAGTCAAGTCCCAAATTTTTGTGTCGTCTAGGCGAAGCAGCCGCAGATTGATTCCAGGCAGGAGGTCTGCTTGTTCGGCTTTTGCATGGACGTGAAGGACAGGAAGATCTGCTCCAGCGTGGTCTGATGCACCGAGTAGTCCAGCACACTCATCTTCTGCTTGCTGGCCTCCATGACCCCGAACAGCGTCGCCAGTTTCACGTCTTTGTCGCCGATGTGGTATCGAAGGTATCCCTCCTGGTCTGGAATGGACTCCACCTGCGTGGAGCAGAGAACTCTGTGACGTGGTGTGATTGTTACTGTGTGTTGAGGGGCGGGCGTATTGGACGTGACCCAGTTGTTGGATCGTCGTGCCGAGTGCTGGGATGGTGCTGTTTCTAAGTGCTGGGAAACGGGTGCTAAGTGAACAGCATTGCAGGGTGATGGGGTTAGATGAGCACGACCGTGAAGGTATTTGGGAATGGTAGGTGTTGTGGGGATCAGCAGTTGTTAATTCTGAATTGCATTTTTCTTAATTATTCCTTTCGATCATTTGGAATTTGGGCAGTGCTTATTGACAGAATTTGAGTGTTGGTCACGAATGGACTTGAACTCGAAGTGCAAAATATAAATATCATTAGTGTACAGCGTTCATTTAATGTTCAGAAGTAAAGTCAGGCAGGGGAACAACAAAACATGTTTGAGAGCCTCAGACGCCAGTTGCTGAAGTCGTCGTCACGAATTTAGTTGGCTGCAAAATCAAGCAAGCATTTTGTAGAACATTTTAGTAGATACACCAGATTAGTAATTTAACTATTTTCCTCAAACATCAACACCTCATACTAGATCTTCGTCGCAGTGAAATGACATTGTGTTTCGAGAGTTATGTGAACGCAACATACACATCTTATATTCATAATCTCCAAGCGATATGCACATTGCACATTGATAACCTGCTGCTAATCTAAGAAAACTCCTGTGAAGATATATTTAATGATCATCGGAAATACTGCCGAGTCTTTGCCTTCAGAATATAGTTTCTGTTTCAGTCGGTTACAGTTTGAATGTGAAAGCACTAGGGAGATTCTACTGTTCTGACCAGTAGGAAGCTTGCACGGAGATATTGCATCATTCTCTCCGAGATGCCCTCCTGCTCGTCCACTCTGACGATGATGGTGTAGCCCTGGGCATATTTGGTCTTGAGGTGCTGAGGGGTCCCCAGACACTTGAACCTTCCGTTCACCATGATGGCAATATCCGTACAGAGCGCTTCACACTCCTCCATGCTGCAGAGGGAAACACGCATTAATGCCACTTAGTGGAGGGAAAGCATGCTCTTGTGTGTGTGTGTGTGTGTGTGTGTGTGTGTGTGTGTGTGTGTGTGTGTGCGCGCGCGTGTGCGTGTGTGTGCACGTAAGCTTGGCTGAATTTCATATTTATTATATCCACAGACAATTGTTCTCATACTGCTAGTGACCTGGTGCCGGTAATGGCAGGGTGTGTGTGTGTGTGTGCGCGCGCGCGCGCGCGTGTGTGTGTGTGTGTGTGTGTGTGTGTGTGTGTGTGTGTGTGTGTGTGTGTGTGTGTGTGAATGTATATGTATGTATGCATGCGCATGTGCGTCTTGGGTTTGTTCGGTTGTCTGTTTCTTTCTTTGTGTCGTATTACTATTACACACTTAGATTGCTATATCTATGATCTATGTCTCTTTTTAAGCACTGAAATGTACATGCGCCTGCATCCTGCTTAATCGAGGCAGGTGCATTAGTAAGAAATAAATTTATTATTGTTATTATCGTCATAAGAGGAGGTGGGACTGGAGAAGAGCTGGAGCTGAGGGCAGAATAGCATTGCTAAATGAAGGCAGAACGCGGAAGACAAGAACCAGGAGGACTCATGACAGACCTGTGCGAGCTGAGGGCAGAATAGCATTGCTAAATGAAGGCAGAACGCGGAAGACAAGAACCAGGAGGACTCATGACAGACCTGCCCGAGGTAAGGACGAGGGTACTGCCGCTGTCCCTGACGCGGGACAGGACGGTCCACAGCTGCCGCCTGGCTTCGGGGTCCATGCCAGTGGTGGGCTCGTCCAGCAGGATGAAGGGCGGGTCCCCGATCAGTGCCACCGCCGTGCTCAGCTTCCGCTTGTTGCCCCCGCTGTGGAGAAGGTGTACATGAGTTTTGTCATTTGTAGTTTGCTGAGAATTCTGGCGGGTAATGCATACATAAGAATCCTTTCCCCAACTCGGCACCGTGACAACGGGGCCTGTCAACACAAAATCAATCCTAGGTCCATTTGGGACGTTTCCAATTACATGTATTTGTGAATCGTCCTCCCAGCTTGGTTTTTCTGATACTTCGGTCAAATCAAGATACTGTAAAATTTGCACCAGGTGTGTGTGTGTGTGTGTGTGTGTGTGTGTGTGTGTGTGTGTGTGTGTGTGTGTGTGTGTGTGCCTGCGTGTGCGTGCGTGTGTGCAAATCTAAAAATGAGCGCTTTGCATCCAAACCGGAGAGAAAATAGCGGTCAGCACTCATTAACTTGTGTAGGAGAAAAGAACAAACCTCTAGGAGCAAAAGAACTCCCACTAACCAGCCAATCAGATCAGAGCGATGGTTCGGGGCCGTTCCACAACATGGTCTGGGAAATTTAAACCTATGGCGCTTTGCCCATACTGTGCTGATTGTAGTGTGGGACCATGTAATTCATTTATTGGTGTTGTTCTCCTGCGGCCTTGATGAGTGCGATTGTTTCCTCGTGGAACAAAAACTATAAAATCCTGGACACATGTCAGGGCTTAAATGGGACTAGACATCACGTGAACAGAAATAAGACTGGACATCTACATCATCTCGCATTAAATGTAAGCTTCTTTGTCAGCTCTAGATAATTTAACCATTGATACCTTGAGACTATCCTGGGACACTAGATTTGAAACGGAACATTGTCTAGGGATTCCAGAAATGTGCTGATTCCCCTGTTGAATCCCTTTGGGAGACCCGGACAAGCCCATGACTGCGTTGTCTCTCTGCCTCTCTCTCTCTCTCTCTCTCTCTCTCTCTCTCTCTCTCTCTCTCTCTCTCTCTCTCTCTCTCTCTCTCTCTCTCTCGCGGCCATTGTGTCGTTTGTTTCTCCTTTCCAGGAGTACCTGTGCAGTGCAAGTGCAGTGCAGTGAAGTGCAGTGCAGTGCAGTGCAGAACAGAGCAGTGAAGTGCAGTGCAGTGAAGTACAGTGAAGTGCAGTGCAGTGCAGAACAGAGCAGTGCAGTGCAGTGCAGTGAAGTGCAGTGCAGTGCAGAACAGAGCAGTGAAGTGCAGTGCAGTGAAGTACAGTGAAGTGCAGTGCAGTGCAGTGCAGTGCAGCGAAGTGCAGTAAAGAGCAGTGCAGTGCTAGTTTTCTACCGTTGCTTCGACTGTGAGAACCGTTTAAGTCCAACCCTCATTTCATTATTATTACACTTTTAATTTAGAACACAGCTTGTTGGTCATTCCTTTGACACATCTCTCACAATTTTATCATCGACGTTGCAAACCGATACCATGTGAAATTGGTGGAGCTCTCTCGTTAAAAACTGGTGTGTATGCAATATTATTCTACCACGTGACACGCACACCAAGTGTTGCAAATGACTTTCATTGAACTCGAGATTTGGGACATCCTGAGTGTCCCATGATAACATGAATGAAAGATTATCAGAGTTACGATTTGCCCGTTCACATGTAGTAAGGAGTGTGTGCGTGCGTGCGTGCGTGTGCGTGTGTGTGTGCGTGCGTGCGTGCGTGCGTGCGTGCGTGCGTGCGTGCGTGTGTGAGTGTTCTTGCGTTATAACAAACAGAAAACGAGTCAAACGTTCCAAAGATCAACATTTGTTTGTTCTTGGTAGTAAAAGACGTATGCGAAAATGGCAGAGTGTCATGCCGTATAGTAGAACACAGTCGGAGTCTGCCCTCGCTGACACAGGCTTTGCGCCCCTTAAATCTCATCTTCGGTGCCAATGACGTCCTCATCGAAATCACGGACAACTTTGTATAATTAGGTGTCCATGCGTACGTATGCATGCGTGGGGGCGCGCGCGCGCTCGTGTTTGTATATATATATATATATATATATATATATATATATATATATATATATATATATGTATGTATGTATGAGAGAGAGAGAGAGAGAGAAAGAGAGAGAGAGAAAGAGAGAGAGAGAAAGAGAGCGAGAGAAAGAGAGCGAGCGAGCGAGAGAGAGAGAGAGAGAGAGAGAGAGAGAGAGAGAGAGAGAGAGAGAGAGAGAGAGAGACAGGCAGAGAGACAGCGCAATCATGGGCCAAGTTTAGCTGAGGACTAAATGAGGAACAATATTGTCATATCATCATTCCTGGCGACGCATGTCCTTATTATATTGTCAAATCTCATGATATGCAATATCTCGTCCTTCTTTTGATAACCAATAACACGCTCTCTAGCGTTCAAGATCATTGCAAATAGTGTGCATCAAAGCAAAAGTCGCGTGCATGATAACATCCATCAAATAAACAAGACATATTGACCATCAAGTCAGATGGTAAACATGCAGAACTATGGATTATTTCAATACTAAAGTAACGTCTTACTCGTCTTGTTCCACGCAGAAGAAAACTCTCTGCTAAATGTGTAGAGCAACATACAGCCATAGCAGTTCGTTGCCCCCCCTCCCCCCAAGTGCTTTACTCAGATTGCTTCTCCCCACCCAGGAGTAAAACGGGTACCTGTGAGGGCTGAGTTGGAAACTTGTGAAAGATAACATCGGCGTGTTCATTCGCAGCCTGGTGGCATGCTCCCCAGGGAGTTGAGATAGTGTTAGAATGATAACAAGAAGGGCAAAGCCCATACGACTCACATGCTTGACCTTGACATGACCATGACCTTGACCTTCAGGTGACCTTCAAGGTCAACAACTAAACCTACCTATGACATCATACACTAAGAAATGCTTTACACATTTTTCCTACCAGAACACACGTGAACTTGACCCAAGGTCAAGGCCATGCAACACAAAGCTGTTAATTTAAGACATAGGAAACACAATGGTGCTTATTGGCACTTTCTACCATGAGATATGGTCAATTTTAGTGGTTCACTACCCCATTTATGTCACATTTCATAAGGGTCAAAGTGACCTTGACCTTGATAATATGTGACCAAATGTGTCTTATGATGAAAGTACAACATGTGTACTACAATGTTATGAAGTTTGGAATAGTTATCTTCCATAGTTCAGGGTCAAGGTCACTTCAGAATATGTATACAATCCAACTTTAAAGAGCTCCTGTGACCTTGACCTTGAAGTAAGGTCACGTCACTATGTATGTTTTGTGAGGCCGTGTCATCCAACACAATCATGCCAAATTGGGTGTTGGTAGACTTAATAGTCTCAGAGAAAAATCCAACGTTAACATTTTTTAAGGATTACAGGACGCCCAGACGCCCGGACGCCTGGACGCCCGGACGGACAACACGGGTGACCTAGTATGAAAGTATAACATGGGTACTACAATATTATGAAGTTTGGAAGAGTAATCTTACATAGTTCAGGGTCAAGGTCACTTCAAAAATATGTATACAATCAAACTTTAAAGAGCCCCTGTGACCTTGACCTTGAAGCAAGGTCAATCAAACTGGTATCAAAAGATACGGATTACTTTGCTCTATAAACCATATATAGATCAGGTATCCAATCTCAAAAACTTCAGTCAAAAATTGGGAAAATGTGAAAAATTGCTGTTTTTTAGACGGCCCCTGCGACCTTGACCTTGAAGCAAGGTCAAGTCACTATGTATGTTTTTGTACGCCTTGTCATCATACACCATCATGCCAAATTGGGTGTTGATAGACTGAATAGTCTCCGAGAAAAATTCTACGTTAAAGTTTGTAAGGACGACACCCCGCCCGGACGCCCGGATGGCCCGGACGCCCGGACGCCCGGACGGACGAAACGGGTGAGTACATAGACTCACTTTTGCTTCGCATGTGAGTCAAAAAGAGGTAGCCCTATGACCAGGGGGTAAATGTGTAAGGTTTCGGCATCCATGAAAGGGTGAAAAAGTTGCAATATAAAAACGAGCCCCTTCACCTCATCTTACATCAGGAGAAGGTCAATTCATTGAGATCCAACCGCACGTTCAAACCAGCCTGGAAGATCAAGCCCAACACACGCGCAACAACAAGCAGGTCGCCAAACGCCCTATCCATCTCAGAAACATCACTGCACGTGTTGCGAAAACTGTTTGCTTTGCCTACGTGAGACCATTTCAGATCAATACCTGTACTTGGACGATTCCTTGTCAGCGTGCTTTTCCAGCATCATTATCTCAATCAGCCCGCTGACTACTGTAGGGATGTTATCCTCAGGGATCCCGCGGAGTCGGGCAAACATGACAAGAGTCTCCCTGCCTGTCATCTGGTCAATGAGGGCGTCGAACTCTGGACAATAGCCCATGTTCTCGTGGACTTCGCTGATCTGAGTATTGATGTCATAGCCAAGACAGATGGCCTTGCCCCCAGACATCATGATATCACCAGTGAGTATCTTGAAGGTGGTGGTCTTGCCCGCTCCGTTCTGTCCCAGCAGTCCAAAGCAGGTGCGATCCTGGATGCCCACAAAGATGTGGTCCACGGCCACGAAGCTTCCGTAGCACTGTTAAATCAGAGAGCAAAAAGCGTCAAGTATATGATAAAACGATGGGGGAGGGAAAGAGAGAGAGAGAGAGAGAGAGAGAGAGAGAGAGAGAGAGAGAGAGAAAGAGAGAGAGAGAGAAAGAGAGAGAAAGAGAGAGAGAGAGAGAGAGAGAGAGAGGGTGGGGAGAGGATGAGGGAGAGAGGGAGGGAGGGAGGGAGGGAGAGAGGGAGGGAGGGAGGAAGAGAGGGGGGGAGGGAGGGAGGGATTTTAAGGGCATATCGGCCCTGTAAGCTTTAAAAGACCACAACGTTGATAAAACACTCAATTTTATCCATGTGTAAAACTTCCTTCGCAGCAGTGGATTAAAGTACGATTTGTTTCAGCAGTTGTATTAAGCACACTCAAGACTACGAAATTTGTTCGAGTTTCACTGCCCATCAGCCTGCATGGAACATGTAAGACCTCCGATCAAAATAAATCATAAGGGCTGTTAGAACAACATTTAAGTCTCGACCTCCCCATTCCCTCGCCTCCCACGAAGTGCATAGGGATGGATGGATTGATGGAGCCCAAGAGCCCATCAGTCGTGTCGTTCATACAAGACCATAACGTAATTCAACGACATACTAATTTTCATTTAAAAGATCACCCCAAAAGAGGTAAATGGAGAAATATAGACAAATAAAGATGTAGTATGACTCAAAGACGAGAATAAAACTGAGAATTTTCCCAAAATGTTATCAAGGCTTAAAATGTTTGATGGATTGGTTGACCCACTCCGCAGATGAGCAACTCGGGGACACTCCACCAGAATATTTGCCGCATGGTGAGGGCTGCACTGGCAAGCACAGCACTCCGATGGAGGCTCCGATCACAACAAACAGGAGTGGGTCAGGACGGAATGGTCGATCCGGGAATGACATAGCACAACTTCTTCTCTTCTGGTGAGCGACATGAGGGCGAGTCGCTCACCCCACACATAAGTTATGTCATGGAGTTTATTTTGTGCCATGTCGTCCTTATTGGGCTGACACAAATTAAAGATGTATTTAGTAATATGAGGTACCAGGTCGCCCGCCGGGATTCTGACTGGGTATGGGCGAAGGGAAAGAGCAGACTTGGCAGTCTGATCTGCTCTCTCATTCCCCGGGATGTCCATATGGCTAGGGACCCAGCAAAAGGCGACCTCAGTAACCACACGCCATAGTTGACAAAGATGGTTAAAAAATACTAAGCAAGTATGGATGGGAAATATCTCTACCCCTCGGAACCTGTTAGGCCGACAGAGAGTCGGAGATTACAAGAGCTCGTGGCAATCTCTTCCTCTGGACAAAGTAAAGAACGGTCTCAAGTGCACTAAGCTCTGCGGAGAAGATCAAAATTCCATCCGGTAAATGAAAGCAAAAGACGGGGTCGTGGGCGACAACAGTTTCCGCCACACGATCCCCGTCTTTAAAACTATCTGTATATAAAGGATAACAATCTGTGTAACGTGATAACATTTCCATGAATTCACTTTTATAAACATGAGGAAGGGCATCACTCTTTACAAATTTGGTCAAATGTAATTAAACAGCAGGCTAAGGCATGAGCCACGGCGGAGACAAATAGAGAGGGTAAGTAAACTTTTTTCCAGCCAAAGATATGCCGCCGCGATATCCTCCTCAACTCGTACTCCCAACGGGGGAATACAGCTGGGCTTGGCCATATAAAAACCGCAGGCGCTGAACCTCCAGGTTTTGGCATATATTTATATTTTTTTTAAATATCGGGTTTGGACCCGCAACCTCTCGAGAAAAGAGGGGGGAAAAACACACACACACAAAAACACAAAAAACCTGGTTGGGTTCGAACCCACAACCTTTCGAAAAAAAGAGAGGAAAAAAGTTTCAGCGCAGAATCGAATCTGGTCATGCATGTCCAAGAGTCTAACGCTCTACCAGCTGAGCCATTAGAGAATTGATATGACTGAGTGTTTGTAAAACATTTATAACGTTCTTTTCCGTGGCCACACGAGCAGCTAAATCTCAACCGGCTGAATAAAAGCAAAGGAGTCTGTGCGGGGGTGAGTCTCAGATCTGCATTTGAAATTGAACATTACTGCTCATTGCTCGTGCAAGGCTGTATAAGTGTTGTTGTTTTTTTTAATCATTTATCTGTTACGCGTTTGATGGATTAACCTAAGTTCGCATTCCAAAATTGTAGAACCTACTGCTGAAGTGTTGTGTGTGGATCCAAAAAGCTTGCGCAATTGTCCTTTGCACTGACTGTCCTATGCACGGACTGTCCTTTGCACTGACCGTCCTTTGCATTTAAGTGTCCTTCACACTGACATGTCGCGCTCACCAGTGCTTCGGACACATGCCGGTCATTCTGTGCACTGGTCAGTGTGAAAGTGCATAGGACAGTCAGTGCATCGGACAGTCAGTGCATAGAACAGTCAGTGTGAAGGACAGTTAACGCAAAGGACAGTCCGTGCATAGGACAGTCAGTGCGAAGGACAGTTGCGGAAGCTTTTTGGCTCCACACACAACACTTCAAGTGTAGGTTATAAAATTTTGGAATACGAGCTTAGCTGGGTACTACTATTTACCGCAATACCCCGCAATATACCTCAATACCCCCAAATATACCGCAATACCCCCAACTATACCGCAATACCCCCAAATATACCGCAATATCTATCAAAATAACTATTCAGATCTTGAAATCATGTTCAGACATATAAATGTGTTTGAGTCCAGCAGAAAAAACCAGCTGTAGGTGTATTTCGTTCGCCGCTCGAAGCTGACAAACGCAAGTCGACCATGTGCCATGCACGTATATTAGCTGCGCTCTGATTGGTCGAAACCAAGGGTTCATCTAAGAGTGGATTTAAAAAGCTGAATTGTGGTGAAAAGAAAAGAAATTCGTGTGCGACTATCAGATGGAATTTCTATATATTTCGTCTATTTCAGGGGTATTTGGGGGAATTTGAGAGTGTCTGTATGTTGATATTTGGAGGAATTTGGGTGTATTTGGGGGTATTGCGGTATATTTGGGGGTATTGCGGTATATTGCGGGGTATTGCGGTATATTGCGGGGTATTGCAGTATATTGCGGGGTATTGCGGTAAATAGTAGTAGTAGTACCGGCTTAGCTTACTCCATCAAACACGTAATAGATACATGATTAAAAAACCAACAACACTTACCCACACTTGCACGAGCAATAAGGATGGTTGATCTTCTGCTTAGCAGCGTCAAGATGGAAAGAAAGTCCATGTGGTGCTTCATTTTTTCGCATTGATCTGAAGCACCAAGCTGTCACCTCCACCATTTAATCCTCTTGCTCATAGATCTTAATTTCGTCTAAATAACATGAGTAGTATTTATTCATAAGCCTGTCTATCACAGTCTGAGAAATCTTCTCACTGTCTGACAAAAATGAGACACAAATGATGTCCGGAATACAACGCAACGAATCTGCGTTCATGTGGAAGCCAATTTGCAGCATGCATCTGTTACCACGCGAGATAGAGCGAGAAAGAGGCGTGGCTGTGGAGTGGGTCGCCATTCCATGAATTGACTACTTGCATCGTAAAAAATCCTTCTCTATCCTTTCACCAATGTTCTTGAAATTCATCCTTATCAAAACTCTACTCGTAAATGACGTCACGTTGTTGATGACGTCACACATTTCGCAATTTGGCCATTCCATGAATGGAGTATCTGGGGAGGCGATGTCGAGTGTACGACCTTAACAAGAAGGGCAAAGCCCATACGACTCACATGCTTGACCTTGACCTTTACATGACCTTGACCTTCAGGTGACCTTCAAGGTCAAGGTCAAACAACTCAACCTACCAATGACATCATACACAAAGAAATGCTTTACACATTTTCCCTACCAAAATACATGTGACCTTGACCCAAGGTCAAGGTCAACCAAGGTCATGCAACACAAAGCTGTTAATTCAAGACATAGGAAGCACAATGGTGCTTATTGGCACTTTCTACCATGAGATATAGTCACTTTTAGTGGTTCACTACCCCATTTCGGTCACATTTCATAAGGGTCAAAGTGACCTTGACCTTGATGATATGTCAACAAATGTGTCACATAATTAAAGTATGACATGTGCCCCACATAATTATTAAGTTTGAAACAGTTATCTTCCATAGTTCAGGGTCAAGGTCACTTCAAAATATGTATACAATCCAACTTTAAAGAGCTCCTGTGACCTTGACCTTGAAGCAAGGTCAACCAAACTGGTATCAAAAGATAGGGCTTGCTTTGACCTATATACCACTTGTAGCTAAGGTCGCCATTCTCAATAACGTGGGAGAAAATTGGGAAAATGTGAAAAATGACTGTTTTTGAGACCACATTTATGGCTCCTGTGACCTTGACCTTGAAGCAAGGTCAAGTCACTATGTGTGTTTTTTGAGGCCTTGTCATCATACACCATCATGCCACATTTGGTGTTGATAGACTTAATAGTCTCCAAGAAAAATTCAACGTTTAAGTTTTTTTACGCCCGGACGGACGGACAGACGGACGGACGACACGGGTGAGTACATAGACTCACTTTTGCTTCGCATGTGAGTCAAAAATCCTTCTTTATCCTTTTACCAATGTTCTCATAATTCATTATCCTCAAAACTCTACTCGCAAATGACGTCACGTTGTTGATGACACACATTTCACAATTTGGCCATTCCATGAATGGAGTATTTGGGGAGTCGATGTCGAGTGTACGACCTTAAAAAACCACTTTTTCTTTAAGCCTTGATCCTGAACATTTGATACATTCAATCGGACCTAACTTCCAGTTAGTGTGCAAAATGTCAAAGAAATCCGTCCAGTAGTTTTTGAGAAATCAGCCGTGGAGTCGGGACAGACAGAGAGACAGATAAAAACCGCTGGCGCTGAACCTCCAGGTTTTGGCATATTTAAAACAAGAAGGGCAAAGCCCATACGACTCACATGCCTGACCTTGACCTTTATATGACCTTGACCTTCAGGTGACCTTCAAGGTCAAGGTCAAACAACTAAACCTACCAATGGTTTACACTAAGAAATGCTTTACACATTTTTCCTACCAAAATACATGTGACCTTGACCCAAGGTCAAGGTCATCCAAGGTCATGCAACACAAAGCTGTTAATTCAAGACATAGGAAGCACAATGGTGCTTATTGGCACTTTCTACCATGAGATATAGTCACTTTTAGTGGTTCACTACCCCATTTTGGTCACATTTCATAAGGGTCAAAGTGACCTTGACCTTGATGATATGTGAACAAATGTGTCTCACGATGAAAGTATAACATGTGCCCCACATAATTATTAAGTTTGAAACAGTTATCTTCCATAGTTCAGGGTCAAGGTCACTTCAAAATATGTATACAATCCAACTTTGAAGAGCTCCTGTGACCTTGACCTTGAAGCAAGGTCAACCAAACTGGTATCAAAAGATAGGGCTTGCTTTGACCTATATACCACTTGTAGCTAAGGTCGCCATTCTCAATAACGTGGGAGAAAATTGGGAAAATGTGAAAAATGACTGTTTTTGAGACCACATTTATGGCTCCTGTGACCTTGACCTTGAAGCAAGGTCAAGTCACTATGTATGTTTTTTGAGGCCTTGTCATCATACACCATCATGCCACATTTGGTGTTGATAGACTTAATAGTCTCCGAGAAAAATCCAACATTTAAGTTTTTACGGACGCCCGGACGGACGGACGCCCGGACGCCCGGACGGACGGACGGACGACACGGCTCAGTACATAGACTCACTTTTGCTTCGCATGTGAGTCAAAAAAGGTAAAAAAAGATCGGGTTCGACCCTGCAATCTCTCGAGAAAAGAGGGGGAAAACACACACACACACATAAAAACACAAAAACCCAGGTCGGGTTCGAACCCACAACCTCTCGAAAAAAGAGAAGAAAAAAAAGTTTCAGCGCAGAATCAAACCTGGTCATGCATGACCAAGAGACGAACGCTCTACCAGCTGAGCCATTAGAGAATTGCTATGATGGAGTGTTTGTAAAGCATGTAAATCCATTTCTAAGCTATTGGCCCAGGAACAATCGACCATATATTTAAAACATGATGGATAGGTTCAGGAAAGCTCCTATTATGACATGTTTTGTTTTCCTTTGGCATGTCATAGACGCTGAATTAACACTCACACAGTCACACAGAGGAGGAAGTGTATTATACTTTATAGATGTTCACACCAGACATGTGCATGTGTGGTACTGCTACCGAGTACCGTCCTTCTACAAGCAACGAGTCAATCCTGATAACACGATGCATAACTGGTAGGTTTTTAGGCTAGATTTGCTTTGAAAAGTTGCAGAAAATCGTATGGTGGTTACAATCTGAAGGTATAACAAGTTTTGACAAGGAAAAAATCAAGCAACTATAACCATTCCGATCGTTGTCAGCCATGTTTGCAGAAGCTCCTAATCTCGCTGGAAACAAGATTTCATACTCTTGTCGTGGAACCAAACGACGAAAAGATTGACCTGATTTTTCAATACAAACACTGTATTCATTTTGTTGTTTAGACTGCAAATGTAACTTTTCTGACTTGCGTTCCACTCAACACATTTTTGACCTAGTGGACATGTACTCGATTAATTGACTCGATTAAATTGAACTGATGTATTTGATATACATTTGTATTAATCCTGAAAAATTAGGAAACCATACTTCATTCATTCGAGCATTAGTCTTGACAGCATTCAGCGGACGAAGTAAACATCAATCTACTTCAACCATAACGTAAGTGCGAGTTGCAGACGAAACTATCACCGTCACATGACACGGTGACGCCAAATGTCAAATCACTGCTATCTTACGGTCGAAATAATCGGAGAAAGTCTGAATAATCTGAGAAAGAAAATCGAATTGGTTTATTATGTGTATGAATACGAGTTTTTTTAATCGACTTCGGTCAATTTCGCGCTGCCTTGCAGTGATGATTTGAATACGAAGCAAGGCGAAAACGATCTCGAAGCCAGCGAAGCCGAAGTTTCGACCATGAATGGACTACATGTACTGTCATAATGTTGGCCACCCGCTGCTGTTGCCACGTATACCACTCTCTGCCACTCATAAGCCACCGGAAGAAAAGTATAGAGAATAGGCACGATCTTTTAAGATCGTTAGAACTAGGGTAGTAAAAAGTGAGAGTAGCCATAAGTACTGATCAAAAGATCAGATAAAGGCCTCGCGGCCTAAGACATCTGAGGACATACTAGGCCTGGTAAAAGACCAGCTAGTATCCATAAGAACAATAAAAATACAGCCAGAGAACTACCAGAATCGGCGATAGGCCCTGGACGCCTAAGCAAGCCGAAGAATTCTATTCTATTCTATTCTATTCACCCTCCTTCAAAAATCTCCTCGCAAATGACGTCACGTTATACGACGTCAAATGATGACGTCACAGATTTTGCAAAATGGAGTCTGTTGAATCGTTTTCAATGAAACACCAAAATGTAAAAAAGTCACTTTCTTTTCAAACCTCGATTCTGAAAATTTGATAATATTGAATGGGACCTAACTTCCAGTCAGTGTGCAAAATCTCAAGGAAATCCGTCCAGTAGTTTTTGAGATATAGGCCGTGGAGACGGGACAGACACACAGACACACACACAGACAGATAAAGTCTGTAGGACCTCCAGTAAACCTGGAGGGATAAAGTCTGTAGGACCTCCAGTAAGCCTGGAGGGATAAAGTCTGTAGGACCTCCAGTAAACCTGGAGGGATAAAGTGCGGAAACCTCTGCTAGACAACACAAAGATAAGTGGGACCGGGCGGGTTATAACATAAATGAATGAAATATTGCAACGCAAGCTTGCGTCTACGCAAAGTAAGTGGAGATTCACGTGCCTCAGCATACAAACTCTCCACAGGAGAGGTGAGAAAGGCAAGGCACCGAGGACTAAAAGTAACCCTGATGGTGTATTGGGTCAAGCATCGAGAAGTGAGAGTTGCGAGCTGACCCATACACTAATCAACTGCAGTCTGACGACAACCAGTTCTAAACGTTTCACCTCAGAAATGAAAACGCTACTTACGGCGTAGTTTGGAACGTACCAAGGCACGACAGAGTACTATTAAAATATCTGTATCTCCTCCCCAGTGGAAGTGAGCAACAACACTAAGTAATTTGAGTGCCTTGGCACATTTTACACATAAATATCTCAATTGATGTCTAAAAGTTAATTGCCTGTCATAGAGAACTCCAAGAAACTTGTTTTCCTTCATGATCGGAAGAGGAAATCCATCTAAATGCAAAACAGGATCGGGGTGTAAGATGCTATATTGACAGAAGTGCATGCATAGTTTTCTAAGAAGAAAATGAAAAACCGTTTACATCCAACCAATCTATAAGGCGATTGAGAGATAGTTGAAGTTGCCTCTCGATAAAATCAATGCTCTTGGCATGGCAAACTATTAAGAACTCATCTACATATTAACATGAGTTAATTCCGGGGGGAAGACAATTTACAATACACTTTATCTTTACACCAAAAAGAATGTAGATTGAATAAGATGCCATTTCTCCACGTAGTGTCGTAGACCTTCTCGAAGTAAACAAGAAGGGCAAAGCCCATGAGGTTAGTAAGGATGACGTATTTGGCGCGCGAGTGACTTCCCTTGAATGGAGTGAACACGAGACTGCTTCGTAGCCATTTCTGCATCATTTCACGACCTATCTGACATCGTGTGAGGTGTGGAAAATGGTACGCTCGTGCTGTGTACGAAATTGTAGCAATGCCAGTACATCTAGGAGATTGTTCTCCATCCCTGCTGTCATAAAATGAAAGGGAAAGCCCCAACTCAGTGCGTTCGTCTGTATGCATTCCGTGAGCGTTCGACTGTGCGTGTGCGTGCGATTGTGCGAAAAAGCGGTTTCGTGTGTGTGTGTGTGTGTGTGTGAGTGTGAGTGTGAGAGAGAGAGAGAGAGAGAGAGAGAGAGAGAGAGAGAGAGAGAGAGAGAGAGAGAGAGAGAGAGAGAGAGAGAGAGAGAGAGAGAGAGAGAGAGCGGGCAGTTTCCATGTGACACTTAAGCCTCGAGGTCATCTTCGGATATAAGACATCAGTACAATTATGTCTGCTTCTCCCTCTCTTGCTTGTACAGTCAACGCTTTAATGTGTATAGTGCATTGCAACAGTCAAACTCAGTTACATATATGTATGATTGTATGAAGCACTGATATTAGATCAATAATTTTAGCAATGATGGGAATGGCTTTTTATCTTATGTCTGATGGGAGGTTAAGATAAGGATTATTATATGTTTTGAGTTCACAGAACCTAATGGCAGTTGTGAAAATACAAATAGTTATGGTTTTCATATTATTACTTACTATGTTTATCATTGTCTACTGAAGTAATGAATTATTTTTGACCTTCTCAGTTTTTTATTACTGTAATCTGCCAATCATAAATCGGATAGAATTTTGTGTGCGTCAAATCCCAAAATATTTAAATGGTGTTAGATTTGTTTTTTGTATTATTACATTCTTAATCTGAAGCTATGTATTAATTTTACTTACTAACAGTTTTTCTTGTTAGTCGGAGTCTAAAATAAACAATGACGGAGCATTTTGTGAATTTGTGTAATAATTTTAGTAATTATTTTTTAGCTATGTTTGTAAAACATGAACAGTGAAAAAAAATGACAACACAGGCAAGCTCAAAGATGCCTACATGAAATTAGCATGTTGGGCAGTGCTGGTTTGTCTGAAAGTGTTATAAGAAAGCTCACTTTTAGCCTAGTTTTTGTGAATGTATGAAGAGTGTGGTCATAATAGATACAGGAAACATGAGCAAATGTGCATGTGATAACTCAATCAAGATAATGTATGTCGTCTATTCTTTGAACACGTATGTTCAGTAAAAAAGACAGAAGATCCATTTCTAATGACACATCTAAGATCTTTTTAATGAATAGATTACCGAGAGAGAGAGAGAGAGAGAGAGAGAGAGAGAGAGAGAGAGAGAGAGAGACAGACAGACAGACAGACAGACAGACAGCACACACACACACACACACACACACATAGAGGGTGATCACACCCATCTGGTGTGAATGTTGCAATCTCCCTCACCCATCCATCTACAAAATTCTTGTAGGCCGTGAGGCTTTTGTGCGATCGAAATTCTTTCGTCGTGTAGGCACTCACACCGAACACGAAATAGTTCACAATCGCGATGTAATCCAGCGAAGGATAATCGTCAGGACTGGCCGACCATAATCGAGTTGGCACTTCATAAGGGTCATTGCCACAAATGTACATCAAGTTGGTGCTGTATCTCAGCTTTGCTGCGGCGTCAAGGCTTTCAAAATAATTTCGGTCATCCTTCACTCCGCGTTTGCTCTTCTCCATCTTGTCTCGCGTTTACTCCAATAGAGGGAAGCAACTCTCGCAAACCGCGACCCTTACTAACCTCATACGACTCACATGCTTGACCTTGACCTTTATATGACCTTGACCTTCAGGTGACCTTCAAGGTCAAGGTCAAACAACTAAACCTACCAATGACATCATACACTAAGAATTGTTTTACACATTTTTCCTACCAAACTGGTATCAAAAGATAGGGACTACCTTGCCCTATATACCAGATATAAGTCAGGTATCCAATCTCAAAAACGTCAGAAAAATTTGAGAAAATGTGAAAAATGACTGTTTTTTAGACAACATGTATGGCCCCTGGGACCTTGACCTTAAAGCAAGGACAAGTCACTATGTATGTTTTTTGAGGCCTTGTCATCATACACCATCATGCCACATTTGGTATTGATAAACTTAACAGTCTCTGAGATAAATCCAACGTTAAAGTTTTCGGACGCCCGGATGCCCAGACGCCTGGACGGACGGAACGGGTGAGTACATAGACTCACTTTTGCTTCGCATGTGAGTCAAAAATTACTCCATCACAATGTTCCTAATGTAAATATGCATCCCTAACGAGGCTTTCAAGATGAACGAGATGATCCGCAGTGCTATGCCGCTTCCTGGAGCCGCACTGAACGTCACTGAGAACATGGGGTTCTCAGTGACGTTCAGTGCGGCTCCAGGACGAAAAAATCCTTCCTCACTCTGTTGTTGTCATTTGATTAATTATTGGGACGGGTAGTAGGTCTGCCAACCCCTTGCTATGGTGTAGTGGGTTTGCCAACCGATATAAGTACAATAAAATGCGCCCTACTCATTTAGGACTTGTGAGGGGCAAGTAGTAAATGAAACCTGACTCTTGCCTGATGTAAGAATTACTTAGTAAAAGCCTTTCATCTGGAATTGTTCACGTCTTGTCTAATGATACAAGATTAACCAATCGACATGGACCCTTTGGAGGACTGCCTAATGATGTTACTTGGTGGAAGACTCAATCAGAACTGAATTGCAGATGCCATGTGACTGAGTAAGAGTTTATATGGTTGAACGCTGATTGGTTCCTAGTGTTTATATAATCGATCGGTGATTGGTTCTTTAAGTGAAATCGTGACTCAAGGCACTTCACGTGTGTTGAGATTGTTCGAGAAAGACTGAGGGTTTTTGCAGCGCATATAAAAACCTGTGTTTTCCCAGATACGGGCGCTTGTACGAGATTTTTTTTTAAGGAACAGACACAGGTGTAGGTGTGTGGCGCCCTGTTCAGAGTTTTCAAATGGCACAAGCCTTATCAAGATGAAAGCCTGGCTCTGCAATGACTGAAGTGTCAGCTCCTCTTCCCGACTAGACCCTGCCGTCACCACGTCCAGACCCGGTCGACCCGGGACAGAACAGAATTCTGTCCTACCCTCGTCACTGGGAAAGACAGTAAGAGCGTCCTCACTCTGTCCCAAAGTTTCTCGTCACGAAAGCGTGTCGCTACAGAAACGCCATCTGCCATCAGCACATGAAGAAACCTCCCTCGGCGTCACCTCTCGGTTTGTATCGTCCAAGCCGCGGTAAAAGAGACGTATCGTTGGTCTTCACGCACGCGTCGGCTGCTGAGCTTATCGACGCGGAGAGAGGGAGAACTGTCG
>JAWQFJ010022644.1:65000-68830 GCA_034096865.1 Theodoxus fluviatilis | reverse complement strand
GGCGTTGATGGTGATTTCGTTCGTCATTGTGTGCAGCGAGTGAGTGAAATACAGACAGCTTTATTGATCACCCAGATCCGGATATTCTTAAGGACAAACCCTTTCAAAATCAATGGAGCGTAAATGATTTCGTTTATATCCTGAATAATCACACGTTTTTTCCTCAACAACACCCCCCACCCCACCCCACCCCACCCCCACACCCATGCATTTTGATGGGTTTGTACTTGTACTCGTTTTGTGTAATGTGTGCGTGTGTAAGCGCGCGCATGCATGTGTCACTCTGTGGGCACGTGCGTTGTGTACACTTATCTGCACATTTGTGTAAAGTATTCTCTCTCATCGTGGGCTGGCCGCGCTGAAGTTTTTTAGATGATGTAAAGAAAGCCGGAAAATGGCAGAAGCAATCCCACGCCTCTTGACCCTGATACAGCGTCATGAGTTTGATGGATGAACCATCGCATCGCATAATCATATTGGCGTGAGACGCGTGTAGTCTCCATGCTTGGAACACCCAAAACGATGTTCTGTACAGCCCACCACTCAGCAGTCATACTGGGCTCTTGCGAAGGGCAGTAGTCTCTCCTGAAGCGCAGTTGAGGCCCTTCATCCTGCACCGTTGAAATGTTAAGTGTGACGATGCTTGAGGGGCTTTCCTCCATCGATGCAAATGTTTCTTTGCAACACTGCTCCTTTGGTCCTATGATAGAGTACAAAACTGAAGTTCTATCTCTCCCTCTCTTTTTTGGGGGGGAGGGTGTGTGTGTGTTAGCCTTTTGAAATGCTGACTCGGTTGAATCTTCATGTTTGCCTAGTCTATTATCGGTTAATTTCTGATTATCCGACTTAGTCTAATGCGCGGCCGCGGCCTGTGGAACGGTGTTATGGAGGGAGGGACACTGACTCAGTAGGCACAGCACACATGAATGCTTTGCACGAAGTCATCGTAATACTTTCTTCTCAGTTTGAACAAAATTAACACGCGAATAAAAATATTCAGAAGTGTATTAAGAATTTTCCAGAAGTTCGGGATTTTCTTGCAAGCTGGTGTTACGAAATTTTTCTCTTCGGCTTTTCGGTGGCTGAGAAGCCTTTAGCCTCTTGTGAATAGCAGCCGAAATAAGGTAATTTTTACGCTGTCGCCACCATATTTATGGCAAATTCTTTGAAATAGTAAACCTTTTTGGCAGTAAACCATGCAGAGTTTCTTCATAGAATTCGATGCTTTTATACTGAGTAATGAGTTATCCGGTACCTTAACAGTGTAAATAATTAAGGAGTTGTTTGGATTCAGTAGTCAGTTTAGATGACTTGAGTACATAATAATGCGAAATGCGATCGGATGACGGCTGTTGTATGACTAGATTTTTGCTGTGCGCGTTCATGCATGCTTGCGTGTGTTTTTCATACTGCTGAGGCAGAAACCACAGGTGTTAATTATTAGATTAAAGATTACCACGGAAGTAGCCACGGGAATAAGACTAGTGGATTCAAATGATTGGCGCTAGCGAGGACGTCAGCAGATCTGTCCATAGCTGAATGATACTACACAATTCTTGTACAGTTTTAATCATACAATTGCATGTACTGGGCATGCTTTGCACTGGAACATTGCTGGATAAGTGGCACTCTTGTCGGTCTGCATGGAGCATTTGCATATCGATATTGCTAGGACACTTGCGCTTCTCGGAGCTGAAAACACGACAGTAGTAAGAAATGACCTTATGTGCCCACTTCTTAGCATGTTATTGCCCTTTTCTAGACCATTGTGAGATGTATGCACCGGCGGTTTATCTACATAGCAGCACTTTGCCTCTTTCTGTCTCTCCTCAGCTATCAGATGCAGCTGCTGCACGCTTTGCTTCATGGAATATTTATTATTGAAGGTGGCCGACTAAATCATCATCAGCTGTTGAGATCGAGCAGTCTCGACCGCGTCTGTGGAATGCAGATGCAGTGGTACAACAATTTTCATTTATGTGAGTTTTATTTTTCATGAAAAGAAACATTATCCATGGCCAACCAAAGAAGTTTGTGTTTCTGGACAAGATTTATTTAAACGTAATGCTAAAAGTAAAGATGTGTACCATTTTAAGACTCTCAAAGAGTCTCCCACGCGTTGACGTACTTTTGTACTTTCCTCACACGTGTATTCTTCTCATGCCTTGTGATGGCGGCTATACCCTGACAATCTAACAATCAGCTTTTTCGCTGTGTCTGCGTTGATCAAACTTTACCGAGTCCACTGCTAAATCATCTCTGCGTTTCGTACAAAAACTCCAGGGCACACTTCTTTATCTCCGTACGAGACGGAGGGTCGTCACAGTGTTCCCTCAGAGCGCAGAGTAAATAGCAAGTCAGTTTAAATTTTATCCATCCCCCCCCCCCCCCCTTGGGTTGTGGGTGTTTTGCTTGCTTAAGAACCCAAATAGCTTCATGCGGCCGCGGATGAGGCCGGAATTCCAAAGCATTCTCATCACAACGGAGTTTCTAGGTCACTTAAGAGTGCTTTAAAACGCTTCAGTTATAACATTATTCTAAGTTATATTAAGAAATATTATGTTTGTAGCATTAGTTTCTTTCAGTTGCTAGGACTTCACTGCAGTATATCCGTTGTGAATGCACGCAAAAAGTGGTCCGTCTGCGACGTTCCTTAGTTTGCGCATTCCATGCTCCTTAATAGCAGCTCATTTCTGACACTTTTGCATCCCTTCAAACGACAAGTGAAGAAAAGACCTTTAATATATATCCAGCTGCGACTTGAGCGAGGTGAACAATATAAGATAAGTGCAGTCTGTTTTATTTGAGCTGGGGTTGGCTCTGCAATTATCACCCTAGGAGTTCTAAATGGTGTTAGCACACGCGGGCTCATCTGTCTTACTTGTATAGGGCTGGTCGAACAAGATCGCACCGCCTATGTTTTCAGTTGCGAAATTTGCAAGGAAATGATTCGAAGCGGTGTGAGCCCTGAAGTTTCTTGGATCTGTGTCAAAATGTCTTCCGATTTTTTCCTTCTGTATGAGCACAAGGTGATCACGAGGCCATCGAACTTCATGTGTGGTCTTTGTAGTTCATTTGAGTTAGTTCCTCCGTGCAGTTCCCATGTGACTCAATGAGTCCGGAGCAGGTGTATGTGTCTGGACTTGTCTGTGGAATGAGTCCAGGACCTGCTCCAAAGACGTCACACCCCACAGCTCGTATCCCTGTGCTTGCACTCCACCCGTAGACTGCCCAGGCAGGGGGACGGAGGGGAGCGGGGCATGCGGGTTGTTGGTCTCTGGAGTGGTGGTGGTAGATGGGGGATTAGAGAAGAGGGGTCTGGCTTCGCGGGAAGGTATTTAAGAGGCCGCGGGTGTATTAGAGCCAGTATTGTAATGATCCGTCTTCAACATGTATTATGATCTGGTGTAATGGACGCCTGCCCTCTATTCAACTCTCCTGTTTTGTGTATTATGAATGAAAACGCGTGACAATCACGAGAGTGGTACACATTAATTGAGACAAGCGCTGGATTGGTTTAATCATTTTTCGTGGGGTAGGTTTGTGACTGATTCGTTGTGATAGTTGCAATAACTGGAGGAGCAAAGCATTGACCATTGAGGAAAGCAAAGAAAGAAGATATGCGGCATCCGAAGTGAGATCGTATCACACAGAGCATATATATATATGTAATCTCAGCTCTAGAACGTTGCCGCCGAAGATAGGTTGAGCAGAGTGCCTGAACATGGCGCCATTTTGTGGTAATCTGCAGTGTTAACTGACCGTTATGTCCTCATTTGCGTGAGTGTTGGCCCTCTTTGCACAGGAATGTGTTAGAATGTGTTAGTACG
>JAWQFJ010022644.1:52500-60000 GCA_034096865.1 Theodoxus fluviatilis | reverse complement strand
ATGATTGCTGATCAACTCCCTAATCTAGATACAATACAGAATAACAATTTGTCCGACATATAATCGCAAAGCGCCAAAATATGTTTACAATCCGCGTATACGCTAACACTTCAGAGAAAATAGTTCTTCAATGATCAACCGGCATTAACGGAGAAATACATTTTCCATGTTTCCTGGTCGATGACAACATGACGACTGGTATCTATGTCTACTGCTGTGTTCTCTCCCTCACCCTGAAGTATTCGCCTTTATCACTGGCAGTGCTCCAGACTGCAGCACAATCGGCTTTGCTGCGTCATTGCTCCCTCGTGTCCACCCTGATGCGAGTGGAAGCTCCGGGAGTGACGTCAGCGCTTTCCGTGTTGACTGATGCCAAGACTTCAGCCGTGTCATACTCAGCGATGACATGATTCTTTTAATGGAAGTCCACATTGGTGTAAACACCCTCTGACGTCACGCTTTCAGCTGTGTCGTAGTCAGACCCAGTGATGACGTGTTGCTTCCTTCCCTGAAAGTCCACTCGGTTGTAGTCGCCCTCTGACGTCACGATTTCAGCTGTGTCGTAGTCAGACCCAGTGATGACGTGTTGCTTCCTTCCCTGAAAGTCCACTCGGTTGTAGTCGCCCTCTGACGTCACGATTTCAGCTGTGTCGTAGTCAGACCCGGTGATGACGTGTTGCTTTCTAGGGATCCCGGCCACGTCGTAGTCGCCCTCTGACGTCACGTGCAGTGCTGATGTGTCGTAGTCGGAGTCGATGACGTCAGGAGCAGCCTGGCGCCCTCTGGCCAGATGGTCGTAGCTGTAGTCCGTGTCCTCCCCCCCTCCCCCCACCTCCCCCAGACGACCGTAGGTGGCGGCAGGGTTGGAGGAGGAGCTCTGGGGCTTCTTCCCTCCCAGCCTGTCGTAGTCCGGGTCCTCGACTGGACTCCTCGGGTTGCCATGGGCACCAGAGGCAGCATATTGATTGACTTGTGGCTGCGACTGTTCTTCAACTACAGCATAGTCCCCGCCCACGTCAACGTCTGGAAGTAAAGCACCATTTGACTGATATACTGTTTATCATGAATAGGCAATGGCAGGATGTCGAACTTCCATTGTTGGTACACTGCATTTAGACTTCCCCCAAGAGCGACATTATATCAGTGTTATATATGTAAACTTACAATATTTTATTATTTGTTTGGGTGTTTGTTTCTCGCTTGAATAAAGCTACCTTCTCGGGTTCGGAATTTGAACTCCCGAATGCTCAGACATATACGTTGTTTATTTGAAGAGTGTGTGCGGGAAACAATCATTCTTTTAAAAGTTTGGATTTTAAGGATGATTGTTTTTCAATAATATTTAGATGAAGAGGGGGCTCGTAAAAGTAACATCTCCTCAACAGGGTGCTCAGCGTGTCAAGGTTCATAAAAAAACGTTTTGAGCAAGTTTGTAGGATGGAAATTAGACTCGCAACAGCCGTAATAAGAACCACAATAATTTTAATAAAAACTACAGCCACAAAAACAACAACAATGACAATGACTACCACCAACCACCAAGTATCACTTCTACTACTATCCTACAGCTACTCCTACTGTTGCTACTATTGCTGCTGCTACTGCTATTACTACTGCTGCTACTGCTACTACTTCTGCTGCTACTGCATCTTCTGCTGTTGCTGCTGCGCTTACTACTACTACTGCTACTACTTCTGCTGCAACTGCATCTTCTGCTGTTGCTGCTGCGCTTACTACTACTACTACTACTGCTACTGCCGCTGCCGCCGCCGCCACTATTACTACAACTGCTGCTCCTGCTCCTGTTGCTGCCACTACTATTACCAACACTACCACTACATCCAGACACGCTAGCCAGCCTCTGTACCTGCTTCAGCCAGGTGGAGGGCACGGTTGGACACTCCAGGGTGGACGTCACCAAAGGTGTGGGCAGCCTCCTGGTCCATGGAAGGTGACGTGGACGGTCTTCTGGAGTTCACGGAGGTCAAAGGTGCGCACACAGACAACTTCCGCTTGCTGAGTGGGTTCAGACTGGCTCCTGGGTTTTGTCTCCATCTGGCAGATAAGAAAACAACAACAACATTTTCTTCATATACTCAAATAGATTTTGGAACTATACGATCAGCGTAGATATGTCTATGTCTTTGTTGGTGGGATGAACTGTTAAAAACTTCCACAAGAGCTGATAATTTTGCTTTGATAGCCTTCCCCTATTAGAGAACACAAGATTGATGGTGGAGTGCTGTTAACTTTAAGTTTAGTATTTAAGATTCTGTGAATAAATAACATCGAAATCCTCTGTGTGTGTGTGTGTGTGTGTGTGTGTGTGTGTGTGTGTGTGTGTGTGTGCGTGTGTGTGTGTGTGTGTGGGTTTG
Organism: Theodoxus fluviatilis; assembly: GCA_034096865.1. Classification (NCBI taxonomy): domain Eukaryota; kingdom Metazoa; phylum Mollusca; class Gastropoda; order Cycloneritida; family Neritidae; genus Theodoxus; species Theodoxus fluviatilis. Next base: position 57,625 of record JAWQFJ010022644.1, on the reverse strand, counting down.
TGTATGCATGTAAATGTGTATATCTATGTTCATGTATGTGTGTGCATGTATGTGTGTGTTCATGCCTGTGTGTGTGCGTGTATGTTTGTGTATATGTTTGTGTGTGCGTGAGTGCGTGTGCGCGCGCGCGCGCGTGTGTGTGTGAGTTTTAAGTAATCAAAAGTCACAGGAGTCTCTTGTGCTTTATCTTTAAAAAAAGGCAATCGATCATAGTCATGAAAACGTAGTAAATACATACGTACTATTATCAGATAATTCATCAAAGCGGAACACGTTTGGGCGTTTTCGAGACTGTCCATGATGGAAACACTGCAGTGTGTCGGAGTAGAAGACGTGTTTTTGTTCTTCTTTGTCATACATTCCTCAGCAAGCGTTGAAGGCTGGATGACAATTCACGTTGCATGACACCCACTCACCTTCTGAGGAAGAAGACTCCCAGAACCACCGCCACCAGCATCAGCACCACAGCCACCACTCCTCCCACCACGGCTGCTATGTTGACCTCTGCAGCTGGAGGGGCTGAAGGACGAATGTTTTGGATGAGGAAGAGGTAAGGCAGAAGGGAATCATGTAGGCTATCCACATCAAGGCAGGTCGTCTGCAGACGAGCAGAGACCGGGAGAGATATCTGAGGCATCATACTCGACCCTCTCTCGGGACCAGAGGCTTGTTTCGTTTCGAAAGGGAGAAAACTTGTTTAGAGATGAGTGCTCAGGATAGCGCATGCGTGGATAGGTTCAGTTAGGTTATAAGCTTCGGGCCTTGCGAGCGCTCGCCGATAGCACTCATCTCTGAACGTTTTCTTCCTTTTGAAATGAAACGCGCATCGGACATTGCAAGAGGATCGCATTTGATGTGTTAAGATTGCCTCTACGATACCCGTCTCTGCTGCCTACCGTCTATGACAGCATGGTTCAGTCACGTGTGGCGGGTGAGAACTCACACCGAGTGACTGAACAGAAGTCCTTTGCATATATCCTCAGCTTAAGAAGACTGCCAGACGAATGTCGAAAGCTCTGTTTAATTAGTTGGAGAAAAAGGTGTGACATAGTTTATTACAACATACTATTGTGGCTATGGATACAGGCTGAGTCAGCGTGTACATGAACGGTGGTTTGCGCACGTGTGCGTTGTAGCGTACGCATTATGTGTGAGTCTCAGTCTTTTAAGTATATCAGTTTGTGCATTATTCATATACATCTTATACTTTATCAAATATTGACTTTTTTAACGTGTTTACATTGCATTTCTCAGCAAAATGACATATATCAGTCTAAAATATGTCCGTCACAACTTTACCACTTGTCTGCCTTGTCCACTTTACTCTGACTTTAGAGTCTTCAACTGTCATGACTGAATTATGAACGATTGGTTCAGTATGTGTTTGCTCTGTACACCTATGATTTGTAATTGGCAATATAGTTGCACTAGCTGTCCAAAACGATGGATTAGGAATTCAGTCCAAAATGTTTCTACAGCTACTGAGGTGCAACTTAAACCGTATGCCTGCAATGAAAATCGAGTCGTGAAATCAGACGTGTGTACTTAGCTACGCGACCGTAAAACGGTGTTGGACGTATTTGGTTCAGTACTGATTGGAGAGCAAAATTCAAAATGCATAACAATTATATATTTTAATGTATTTTTGTACAATAAAGTAGAGTACATCTAGAAGTATTGTGTTAACTGAAAAAAAGCTTCATGAACATTCAAAGATGTAGTGACGTAAAACTCACCTGGCCCACTGGTCAGACCTTGACTAGATGCAGATGCTGATGTTGCATAAAAAAGACAGATAAATACATGTTTTGTTTGGCTCTTTACATTTATAACGACTGATTAACCAAAACTTCTGTACATATTTTCCGAACAGAAATGCCGAAATGTTTACTAGCATTTTCGTACCACCGAAAATGTTAAATGAAAAGGAGTGTAAGTGCACCGTTTTTCTCTGCGTGCCACTAGAGCATTACATAACGTTTTATACATGTACGATATGGATGTATGTCATCATTCACAGGCTGGCAATATAATCAACATGAAAACAGTTATTCGAATAATGCTAACAGGTGTGAAGGTTTCAGCACAGCGTAGGTGATGGTGTGTTTAATAAACCACTGTGCCTCGTTGTCACACTGGTGCACGTTATTTGTCAGTAGGTGTTCTTCTCTATATGTATTGTGTTCTTGTGTGACAACTATCTAACCATGAAATACAGAAAAGGCCAAATGACAATAAAACCCCACAAAAATACAAGCAAAAAAGAACAAACTACAGAAACAAGCCATCCGGAGTTTCAGACACTTTTCAGTGCGGAAGAAACGTCAGCCGCTCTTCATCCAACGATCGCCATATATGATATATTGTCTGCACAGAGCCAAGCATTTTCATCAACATTCTGAAATAATGATGACGATGTTTACCGAGAGGCAAATTGTACAAATCTGTAAAGAACAGCACAACACTGTATTATACCCATGTCAGGAGACTGTGTCGAAGTGATGCTCTCTCCGTGTCCACACGTCACTGTTAGGTTGCTGCCGTCCTGAGCTGGGAAAGGAAAACGTAAAACACGACTAATTCCAAAGGTACGCTTATTGCTACAGTGTTTTCAAGACCACAGCTTCGGGAACAGTTGACGTTCACTGAAGTGCTTAACAAGAGTCAGAGGGAGAGCAACGACGGGTAATATCCCTCACAAGGAATATTGTATTATGGATATGTATATTGCATTGTGCAATGAATAAGGAGATGACGCCTTGTAATCGCCATGTCCTGTGGTTATTCACGATATTCAGAGGGCGAGAATGTGTCTATTGCAGTTTAGCAATACCCAAGCCCCACCATAAAAAAGGTTTTCAGTTGCTTTGTTTGGTTATATGCAACGTATGTAAATACGCACTACTTACTTCTGACCACAGCCCATCCGTCAGGAAGTCTCAGTCCTTTTTTTACTCTCACGCTGATATTGAATGGCGTCATAGCGTTAAAGCTGGTATATCCAAATGATTGGACGTTTTCAAGGAAACGTCCTCCACTCCATCCCAGACTGGAGGTCCCTGGTTTGTGGCCATCTACGTCTTGCTCTCTGACCAGTATGACGTCAGCCTGGCGCTGGATAGAATCGGCAGTGTCCACCTGGCAGTGCCACGTCTTGTAGTTGTCTTTGTTGGCAATGGGATAGCTGGTGGCGTCACTATTGTTGTAGTGGATGGCCACGGCAGGAGCGGTGACTGTAGTGTTTCGATGGAAGTCTGTGACGTCATCACCTGTATGCAAAAGTTCACCATACAATTATTGTCACAATTCTGCCATACTGTCCATGCCTGACCAGAGCCAGTCAAACATCTACGACAACAATTCCATTTTAGCCAATTATTACATGCAAGAATGTTGTTCATTTAAAATAAATAAAAGCATGAGAATGCCATGAACGGATGATGGAAATGAAGGTTGAATGGCAGTTTGTTATGTACATGTACATGTATTAAGACGCGTTGTTTAAGATTTCCGGACAGCACACCTATGGCTGGCCCCTTACGAAATATGAGTGTCAAGCTAAATGAATGCTGCCCTCAAAACTCAGATCTCTATTGACCTACCTTGCAAACAACTGTAGCGGATCACTGCAAAGGTCGACAGTACACAAGCGTCTTTCCCTAGCTGTACTCTAGGCTGACAGGAAGTTACATTCCAGCATGTGCTATTATAGTACATCAGTTTAAACATTTCGACGGTGTAGTCATCAAAGCAGTCCGAGTCTCCAGACGTACAGCAGTCGCCACAGGGAGGACGTGTGGAACAGGTGCTCCCTGCAGACTTGCGTCCGTACTGCGCTTTCAGGATGAAGATGCGTCTGTCAGCACTGCATTGCATGGGCAGAACCTTACTGCAGCCTGTCATGGCAAAACAGACACTCGCTGTCATGCGACTCTGCCCATCTGTCCTGCCTGGAAGAGAGAGAGAGAGAGAGAGAGAGAGAGAGAGAGAGAGAGCCATTGGCACATTGCATTTACATGTTGTTCCATGTTGTGAACGATGTACTGTCGTACAAGACAATCAACGTTCAACAAATACTTTTATAATGTTTACAGAGGAAAACGTGTTCTTGTATAACATTATTTGGTCTACTAGATAGACATTGAAACCTCTGATACTCGTCTTACTTTTAGATTTCTCAACTGAAGAGAATAACAGTTTGACTAGTAATCTGGTCATTTCAACACTCTGTTTTTGCCATTTTGATTTGCACAATGGAGGCTTAAAATTTCGCACTTATAATCTCTTCAAGAATTTTCCCCTCAGATCATCACATGCGGAACATGACAGTAGAAAGTGTCCTCCTCCTCCTCCTCCTCCTCCTCCTCCTCCTCCTCCTCCTCCTCCTCCTCCTCCTCCTCCTCCTCCTCCTGCTGCTCCTCCTCCTCCTCCTCCTCCTCCTCCTCTTCCTCCTCCTCCTCTTCTCCTCCTCCTCCTCCTCCTCCTCCTCCTCCTCCTCCTCCTCCTCCTCCTCCTCCTCCTCCTCCCTCCTCCTCCTCCTATTCCTCTCCTCCTCCTCCTCCTCCTCCTCCTCCTCCTCCTATTCCTCCTCCTCCTCCTCCTCCTCGCCTCCTCCTCCTCCTCCTCCTCCTCCTCCTCCTCCTCCTCCTCCTTCACCTCCTCCTCCTCCTCCTTCTCCTCTTCCTCCTCCTCCTCCTCCCCTCTCTCCTCTTCCTCCTCCTCCTCCTCCTCCTCCTCCTCCTCCTCCTCCTCCTCCTCCTCCTCCTCCTCCTCCTCCTCCTCCTCTCCTCCTCCTTCTCCTTCTCTGTCCTCTTTTCCTCTTACTTTTCTCCTTCCGTTTCTTCCACTCCTGCTTCTACGCACCTTCTTTTGCTGCTGCTATTGCTGCTATTGCTCCTCCTGCTGCTTCTGCTCCAACTGACACATGAAAAAATAGTCGGGATGTTTGCGGTTTTACGATCATTCTGTTTGCAGAACGTCTACACTGACGACTTCCAAAGAGTTTTTGATAAGTATCAGCTGCGCTGTTGTTGCAGTCCATGTTGTCACTGTCGTCCTCCTGTCAACATCATCGTCGTCGTCCTCCTTCCTCCACTTCATTATTAACATCACCAGCATAATCGTC
>JAWQFJ010022644.1:37500-45000 GCA_034096865.1 Theodoxus fluviatilis | reverse complement strand
ACCCTATCAATTGACATGCGATGGTTTTCATACCTTGAAGCTGACACTTCAGTAACCCATTATAAGCAACACCGTATGGTCATCATGTTTAAGAGTCAAACGGACAAATTGATATCATACCATTGCACTATTTACTGACAACGCAAACGCATATCCATGTAAACATCGATGACTGTACATTTATCACGGGCAATGGCAGCACGCCTTTCCGTTTAAGAAAGCCAGTGCGAGCTTTGAAATGACAAGTCAATCAGCCTGCACACGGAAGCAGGTAAGAGTGTTGCAGGAAAAGTGAGAACGTTATATGCGCGCTTTTTCCGGCGGCCCTGTGGCATGTTCCTCAGGAAGATGAGATGTGTGATTCATGGTGCTCTTTCTGCACTCACAAATGGGTGAAAAGTTGTGAGAAGTACTTGTACTTCTTTAAGTTCCAGAAGAGGAATTTGTCCGAGAGGGGCGGAGGGGTTGAGGGGGTGGGTGGGGTGATGGTGAGAGGACGGAGGGGAGGTAGGAGAGAGATACAGGATATCTGCACGGGACTGCTATAATTCTAATAAATTGGCATTTTTCAAATTATGGAAACAAAATATTCATGTTGCTTGGGTTGAGTAAAACAAGTGTATCTATAAAATGTATCCAACGTGTTTGTGCAATGCATATAAAGCGGTGTAAACCTTGATTGGTTCGATTACCCAATAAAGCGTACATGACGGATTCCGTGGCTCAGCTTTTCATCATGACGATAACATTTACACACCACTATCATACGTCTCCCGAATAATTCGCTGTAAAACTTAATCAGCAGATGTCATCAACCCCTGTAAGAGCACAGAAACATAACCGCACATGACAAGTTTGCATTACTTGTATTTAATCTTAATATAGGCTTCCATGGCAACGTTTTGTAACGAGTGTCATGAATCATACACATATTGAACAAAACATCAAATAGGCACGATGACAATTATATAAAACATGTTGCGTTTATATCTACATTCGCTCTGTACTCTGAATGAAAAATCCGGGGGCATTTGTATCGGGCTACAAAAAGAATTACAGACACACTGACGTGAGTACAACTTGTATATTTGATACACGTCAGTTTGTCTGTAATTCTTTTTGAGGTCAAAGTCCAACACCGGCTCACATTCCTGTATCGGGCTGTGTAGCTGCGAGCCACTGCACTAATTTAAATGGGCGGATGTTGACCTCTCCTTGGACAAAATGAACGTAAGATAGGTTGATTGCATCGAATCATAGTTCTAAGAGGACATTAATACCTTCGTTAATGTAATAAGAAGGATAAAATGCAATAATGAATCAACATGCTATGAGGAGAAAATTTAGATCAAACCAGATGTGACGAGAGTGTCACTGTACATGTACATTGAGTAGTCATTGCAGTAATGGAAATAAGTAAGTACACATTGAAATGCACGTAATGATACACGAAGGCTTTTCACGCAAGGTACAACGAATGTCAAGCTTGTTGGGGGTTTACGTTTCTTCTGTTTTCCGCACAAGACAGGGTTCTGAAGGAAAAATCCATGAGTATACGTTCTTGAGAACATAAGCCCAAAACACCGGGTCAATGATGTTACATGTGTAAATCAAAAACAGCCTTGGAATTTGCACGTTTTATGCGATATTAAATGCTAGCAGAGTTCTTGGCGACAATCGTAACAAAGCGTGTATTTACTATGCAAGCGATTTGCCAGACAATATACTCTTGCACTAACTGCACATTAGGTGCTCAATTCCCGCCGAAACTTCCTTCCTGTCTGTTCGTACGATCCAATGCCTGTCAGAGTTCGGAATAGGCGTTTGCCGGGTCATGGGACCAGTCCAAGGGCAAGCACTCGTGCTGGGACTCCGAGTTGCGCTCAGCACGAGAGATGGGTTGGACCGAGGCCGCGTTCACATAGGCGTCAACGGGAGTTGCGTGAGGTGACGGGAGAGAGGCGTATGGGATGACTTCCAGGTAGGCGTCGTCAGCGGTCTGATCACGTGACGTTGGAGATTGACCGGAAGTTGTTTTTCCCTTAGAGCAAAGCTGTACCATACTTTTACATCCACCCAGTCTGGAAAGAGTGCGGGTTAGAATCCTTAGAGAGAACTCATTAAACTCAAATATGTAAAATCAAACTCGATATTGTAATTGGCACTCTTGCGCATGCGCACGCGCGCGCGCGCACATACACACACACACACACACACACACACACCACGCATGAACACTCAGATAAAATTAGATTAATGCAAATGCGATGACACCGTTGCAAAACCACTACCACCGCAAATAAAAAAGAAAACACCACAATAAAAAACGGTGCACATTGCACTATGCAGAGCTCAAGATCAGAATGGTTGTCGTTGTAGCCGTCACGATCTTCATTGTCAGAGGCAGCAGCATTAACACCATCGTATTTTTCACTATTGAAATAAACATCAACTAAGACAACGGCAATAACGACGACGACGACGAAGTCAATGCCAAAACGTATGCAGGCAACCACGCACAAAGACTCATATATTTATGCTGCATTAATATATATGTACATGCTACGATACTGCGTACATGGACAAGTGTGAATATAAACAGGAAGGCTATGCATATGATTTGAAAGTCCTTGTCAAACAGAAGCAACAGCGGATTTTGACTATTCACTTAACTGGCTTGGGAAGTAGTGACTGGAGACATACATTTCAAAACCATAAATGTCAAAAGATTGTCATAGCAAATGACGTAGACTCGCTCTGAGTTACTTTTGTGGTTGTTCTGAGCCTGATTGGCTGCTTGATGAGTTACAAATCAAATAAGCGTGAGCTCAAAGGAAGACACAAAAATACAAACCTGCAGATGGAGACAACAAGACACACAATAACGGGTGAAGCTTTATATTCTAACTCCATCCCACGTTTGACTCTCAACGGGTGGTCCCTACGCTCTAACTCTAGGGCCCGACGCTGATGTTGGACACAAACGTGACAAAAAATAACGCGTCCGGGTTTAGGTGAAACTCCCCGGACAGGCTAAGTCAGTCAGGCGGGGTGGCGGGTGCGGCCTAGGCTGAGCGCTATCGGTAAAACCCGAAAATATTTTCTAAGTTTTTTCCCAAAAAATTAATACAAATTTTATAATTTTTTAGGCGTTTTAGGACAAAAGAATCAAAATGGCCTGAAGAACTTTTGATCACAAAAATCCCGCAATAGCGGCCCTCCGCAATAGAGAATGCATATGGTTACTTGTTTTTGAATACACAGTTTTTGCACTCACTTTAATGTTTGTAACTTCATTCGGTATCAGCTTTTTGTCTACAACATCTAAACGTCAAAGGTAATTTAAACAGTCGATAGCCTCCTAATGTGCAGTTCAACTTACCTCTTAAACAGCTGTAGTGGGTTAAGGCAAAGGTCGATACTCCGCAGGGTGTATTTCCTCGCTGTACCCTGGCGTGACACAACTTTTCATTCCAGCACGTTTTTTCGTCGTACATCCACCTAAAATTATCATTGGAGTAGTCACCAAAGCAGTCTCCAGGCGTACAGCAGTCGCCACAGGAAGGACGTGTGGAGCAGGTGCTGCCTGCAGTCGTACGTCCGTACTGCGCTTTCAGGATGAAGATGCGTCTGCCAGCACTGCAGCGCATGGGCAGGACATCACTGCAGCCTGTCATGGCAAAACAGCCACTTGCTGTCACGTGACTCTGCCCCATCACCCCACCTACAGCGGACAAATAGGAAAGTGCAAATGTCAAACAAAAGATTGGTCTTGAAACTGATTAGCTCTGCTTTTTTCTCGAATCTGAGTGACATTTCGTTTTAATAGCAGCATTCATTTAACAATGCCATAATAGGAGCTTTGACATTTGCCAAAGATGCTTAACTCTTTGAGGAATTTATTTTGAGTGCGTATGACATGTCTGGACATTGGTATGAAAACAGTAAGTACACGATTTAACTCTGCAACTAAATATTAATGTTGCCTCCGGCAATACTTAGTCCATGCACATTAATTATTTACAGTATCCTTTTTTCCTCATTTTGCTCTTCCTTTTATTTATGCTTTCATTCATTTGTCCCTCAATTCATTAATCCACATATCGATCATCTATCCATGCATTTAGTCACATTCTTTTTTATATTACACTTGTATTCTCAATTATGCACGCCTGAATCATTTGTAGCACCAGACGTGTTTATGTCCTGGATTAGGTATTCATTAAAGTGGCTGTGATAGTGGAGATGGTGGTCTGGAAATAGTAGAAGTGGTGATGGTGGTTTGGTGATAGTTTAGCTGGTAATGGTGGTGTGGTAATTGTGGAATCGATGGTGGTGGTGTAGTGATAGTGGAGATGATTGTGGTGATTTGGTAATATATGTAGTGAAAATGAAAGTGGTGGAGTTATGTTGGAGATAGTGGTACTGTAGTGGTAGTACTGGAAACGGTGATGGTAGTGTGGTAATCGTGAAAATGATTTGGTGGTGTGGTGATAGTAGATATGATGGTGGTGGCGTGGTAGTAGTGGAAATGATGATGTAGGTGGCTTGGTGATAGTGGATATGATGCATGTGGTGGTGTGGTGATAGTGTATATTGTGGTGATAGCGTGGTAATAGTGAATATGGTTGTGGTGGTGTGGCAATAATAAAAATGGTGGTGGTGGTGAGGTAATAGTGGAGATGGTGGTGGTAATGGTAGTGGTGGTGGTGGTAGTGGTATTGGTGGTGGTGGTGATGGTGATGGTGATGGCGCTGCTGGTGCTGCTGGTGGTGGTGGTGCTGCTGCTGGTGGTGCTGGTGTGGTAATAGTGGAGCTGGTGGGGATAGTGTGGCAATAGTGGATATGGCAGTAGAGATGTGGTGATGGTGGATATGGTGGGTGTGGCATAGTGATTGAATATATGGTGGTGTGGCATTAATGGAAATGTTGGTGCCGCTGTGATAGTGGAGACGGTGGTTGCTGTGTGGTGATACAAGATATGGTGGTGTGGTAATAGTGGAGATGGTGGTGATGATGGTGTGGTGACAGTGGATATGGTGATGTGGTAATAGTGGGAATGATTATGATGAGAATGCTGATGATGTGTTGATTGTTGAGATTGCGGTGGTAATGACGAGATGACAGTGGATATAGTGGTGGTAATGATGTAGTATAGTGGAAATGATGATAACGATATTGTGATATTGGATATGGTGGTTGCGGCGGTGGTGTGATAGTGGAGGTGGTGGTGTGGTAATAGTGGGAATGATTATGGTGGTGTGATGATAGTAGAAATGATGGTGATGCTGTGGTAATCGTGGGGATGGTGGTGGTGTCCTGTTGGCGGTAATACTAATAGTGATGGTGAGAATAGTGGAAATGGTGGTGGTGGTGGTAATAGTAGTAAACTGAAGCCATATAAATACGCATGATGAATACAATAGACTCACCGACGATGCTCACAATTTCCAAAGCAGTCCAAAGTACCAGCATTTTGTGATGGCGAGCTGTAGCTGATCCAGAAATGCCCGTTTGCCTTAGAATTAGATCTATGGAAAATGCCAGCTGGAGCGCTCCAATGATTCGGTGTAGAGAGCTCTTTCTCCAGCTGATGCTGACTTGTCGACTGGAGTGACCATTATTGTACGTGAGTACAATTGCTCAAGCAGGAAACAGAAAAACAAAAGCCCTATACGTGTGTGAAATGAAAATGCGGATGTAGGATAAAAAGTCAGTTTCACTGCATATACCGAGGGCACCTGGCTCATGGATGAAGAGAAGTCTTTGGTGTGTGTTTTTTCTGACCTTTGACTGACCTGTGCTTGTGTCCGGGTCTGAATCGTGCATTGAGCTTGAGGAGTCTGAATCAGGTAATTTCACCTGTGCGTTGAGAGACAAAACCCAGAAGATTGAATTACGACTTGAGGCATGCGGTAAAGAGCTCCCATTTGCTTGGCGTCGCAGTTGCCACGCTCATGTAGTATAAACAGTGCTATCCACTCGCCAAGTGGCGTGAAGGGATCTGTCAAATACATTTCTATGCATGAGTGCCTGCTTTGGAGGCCTCCTATGACAGAGACATTTCTTAAGCTATATGTGGTGAACGTAAATGCTTAGGAGGCTGTGGACTGAAGTGCATGCTAACTCACACACAATAACGCACACGCACGCGAACACGCTCGCACGCAAACACACACACACACACACACACGCATGAATATACACGCACACAATTTAGCATATGAGCGCGCACTTGCATGGGCAAACATGCTGATTCATGCATACAGTCGAGGGCGTGCTGTCACTCATAGTCATAGAGACAAACAGACGGACACAGTGACGACTATTAATACTTCCTCTATCAACAAAAGTGGTATTTTCCTGTTCTTTTCAGGTTATTTCTCATGAATACACAACCTTCTTACTCATGCAACTCAAACTGTACAAAAATAAAGTTGGTAACTGGTGATGTATCGTGAAAATGATAATTGCTGAACATACACATACCCTCATTGAAAGGACGGTGGGAAGGGCCTGGGGGGCCGAGGTGGGGTGGGGGGTGGGGGGCTAGGGGGCTGCGGAGAGGAGTTACAGGAATGAAAGTAATGAGAGTAACAATTGTAGTCTCCTCGTGAACGTTGCGGTCAGATCCGAACTTTTAAACAAACACGCCAAAAAAAGCAGACAAGTATTGTTGCTGTCTGATCATCTCTCACCTTCATCATGCCCCCAACCCCCATCGCACCCCCACCGACACTCCTCCTCTCATCACACACCCCGCCCCGCTGTTGTCTCCCTTTTGCTGCATGTTTGACCGTCTTGAATGTCAAGTCCATCTTGTTCGATCTTCTCTCTCTCTCTCTCTCTCTCTCTCTCTCTCTCTCTCTCTCTCTCTCTCTCTCTCTCTCTCTCTCTCTCTCTCTGCCTCCACCGCAACCTGGTATGCTAAGTTATAAATTCATCCGAGTTGTGACTGCTGATTAGATCAAGGCGACTATTTTCGCTTACAGAGGGAGAACGACTATAATCTATGATACTCCTAGTCAGGGCCAACTGACATTGTTTGCAAGACGAACTCCGTTCATAAACTCATTGGCACTGCCGCTTACACTCAGGGATGGCCCACCCCTCAGTGCCAAGTTTCTTAGGCCGAACCGCTTGCAAACCGGTTGCAGTCACAGGCTGCTGTCAACAAACGCTTGCAAACATGCGCCGGTGTGAGCATTTGATAGCCTTTACACTCGCTTTCAAATATTGACACGACACCGTCCTGTACATCTGCAGATACAAAGGTTATCAAGAGTTGACCTATACTGGCAGTGGCCTGTACATCTGCAGATACAAAGGTTATCAAGAGTTGACCTATACTGACAGTGGCCTGTACATCTGCAGATACAAAGGTTATCCAGAGTTGACCTATACTGACAGCGGCCTGTACATCTGCAGATACAAAGGTTATCAAGAGTTGACCTATACTGACAGCGGCCTGTACATCTGCAGATACAAATGTGGTCAATA
>JAWQFJ010022644.1:0-32500 GCA_034096865.1 Theodoxus fluviatilis | reverse complement strand
GGTTTGTTTGTTTGTTTAACATTTTCCAGAAACTATCTGATGCCCCTCACCTTCTGGCGTAGCAGAAGACTCCCAGAACAGCCGCCACCAGGACCACCACTGCAGCCACCACGCCTCCCACTATCGGCCCTGTGCTGCCGTCTGCAGCTGAAATTTGCATATTGGACGCTTACATTGGACGCTTACATTCAATTCATGATGGGGAGTCATGCTTTGTTTTTCTATGTGAGTGCAACGCAATGGTGCATTGATGGAACTAAATATTGACGCCAGTTATCTTTAATGTTTACCTCAGAATGGCAATTTACCAGAATTACATCACAATGTCACATTAATCAATAACGGAAAAGATGGGGTGCAGGGGTCGAACTGAGTAACCAGCCAACGTGGATCGTGACAAGTCCGACGCTGTGTAAGTTCGTGGAATGCCAAGTGACCCTGAAAAGGGCCGTTTGGTACGAGCGTTCGCTCTCGAGCGTTCGCTGTCTCAGCTTTTGTCAGGCGAGCTTGGCTTGCGTGCTTCTCACGGAGCTTCGAGCGTGGCGAGCGTACGTAAGCTGGCCTCTGGCTTCGTGGCTTTGTGACTTTGAGGCCTAGGGTCGTGGTCGGCAAGCTTTCGGAGTCGACCTCCCTCTTCAGACCTTCTTCAATAGCAGCGTAGTCTTTAAAATGTGTATTAACAAAGAAGGAGAAAAAACAATTAAAGGGTCTATTCTTTTAAAAAATCTAAACGTTCTTCTTCTTCTTCTTCTTCTTCTTCTTCTTCTTCTTCTTCTTCTTCTTCTTCTTCTTCTTCTTCTTCTTCTTCTTCTTCTTCTTCTTCTTCTTCTTCTTCTCGAACGCCATCACACTTGAATTTTAGAGTCAAGGATGAAATGGGCTGTCTTCTGGAGCGATTCCACCCTGCCGTACAGCTTTTCCTGAATGCTTGCTGGTTCCGGCCAAACGTCCTCTCGCAGCAGCCGGTGGTTCCTGCATTCCTGCAGAATGTGTTCAGCCGTCTGGTCAGCCTCTCCACAGGAGCACTTTAGGGATGGCACAAGTCAGAAACGTTCTTAATCATGGAAACGACGTCAAATGAGATTTTCTCCCTGTAATATCCTTGCTTCAGTAAAACTGTCAGCACTTCTCATACATTTTAAAAAATAAGTTGCATTACATTTCGTTTTTATTTAACATGAACGTGGACGCATCTGCAATTATCATAACTCACCTGCTGGAGTCGCGTTTACCGACTGGCCAGTTTGTCCTGCGGGGGATGATGACGTCATGTCGTGGGAAGCGGGCGTGGAGGAGGATGACGTCAACGTCACTGAGCTTGGAGACGGGGCTGTCGAACTTGCAGACCTGCTGGTGCTGTACGAGCTCCATTGGGGAGAGGTGGTTTGGGATGTTGTCCTTGTTGTTGTAGTAGTCGTCGTCGTTATTTTCGTCGTCACTGTCGTTGTTGATTGTGTTGTCATACCTGGGAAATATCCAAACAACATTTTAATGTAGTTACAGAAATAAAGGCATTGTAATATAACATAATTATCAGTGGAAGGCTATAACGTTTGTTTGAGAAAAAAAGTAGCTGGTGAACAATGATGTAAAAGGCCGATGAAGAACAGCATAATAATAATGATCCAGCCATGGAGGAAGGCGTACTCTGTCTGTTAGGTCTTCTCTAAGATAAAACAATATCATATTTCACTATCTTTTTCTAAAGAAGGAATATTTTCCACATCACGCGGGCTCCAGTGGGAATATCATCACGTTAACATGGAATACCTGCACAAATGAAACTCACAGTTAATCACCCTGAGTTACACATTGCATAAATAATTTGGCTATGTCACACTCTGGTGATAAAGATGATTTGATTACAATGATATACCCGTGTTGATGGTCAGTGAACATTTTCAAATAATGTAGAAAAAAATCACGTCAATGATTGCATGGTTGTCGAGATTGTAGAATACTTGCACTCTACCTGGACAAGGACGAATCATTGTGGGGTCATTGTAGCCGCACGTCACGCTGAGATCGCTACCGTCTTGCGCTGTACAGAAAAACCTTTGTTTCTAAGCTCTGATAATGAAAACGCCTACCATTAATAATCATTTCTTTAGTAGATGTTGTGACTTTTGTTAACTAATTATTCAATGAGACATTTTATCAGCCAGACTTCGTACCATAATACATTATTTGGTTTATTATTTTGGCGTGACCTACAGATGGAATGGATGAAAGAACACAGTGTTACGGTCTATCAGTTTTTATAGGATAAGTATGAGGTCATTGACTGATGGAATACTTTTTAAAGCGTTTGTTTTATAACAGCTCGTTATCCGTATATGGGTCCCAAATTCCGTTATTCTTTCATTCCAGATCATTAGACACTCGATTAATCCTTTCCTGGCAACTTAAGACAAACACACTGACAGACATATGGAATGCACACTGTTTAGACCAGCGCCTTTTCCGTTTCAGGGAGTATCCCAGCCCGATTCTAGCTGGCTACAGCATACATGGGTTCATTGCACAGTGCCATCGATTTCCTGACAGGTTTCCGGGTTTACTCCTGGTTAGGGAGAGGCAATGCGAGTTCAACATCTTGTCCAAGGATAGAACTCTAGGATCCGCGAAGCCTCGAATATTGCTATTGCTTGCCACAACAGTGACGGGCGAGCTCTGTAACCGCTGTAATTGATACCCGACTACTCAAGTCACTGAGTTGATATTAGTATTAGTAAGCCATAGATCCATATTCCACCATGTTTGCTTTTTTCAAATCACGTGGGGATACATATTAGTATCATTATTAATCATTACCAGAGTTGTTGTTATTATTGTGCTGCAGCTGCTGCTGCTGCTGCTGAAACTGAATATGACGATGGAGGATGTGGTGGTGGTGGTGGTGGTGGTGGTGGTGTTGGTGGTGGTGGTGGTTGTGGTGGTGGTGGTGGTGGTGTTGGTGGTGTTGGTGTTGGTGGTGGTGGTGGTGGTGGTGGTGGTGGTGGCGGTAGTGGTGGTGGTGGTGATGGTGGTTGTGGTGGTGTTGATGGTTGTAACCATTACTTTTTTAACTTTCATAACTTTTCTCGCGAAATGCTAGTAACACGAACAAATTAACAACGGGCAGCTTTTCTATGCGAAGACCGGGGGTCTGCTATGAAAGATTTGAAGAGAATGGCATTAGGTAACTCGTGCCTCACCTCATTCAGACCATATTGTCTGTCAACAAACCACAAACAAAATGCAGTGACAGTATTCTCACCCTCAGCCCTACAGCGTGTAATATAAGCCAAACTGTGTCAAAAAGAAAAGGGAAAAGTCAATAAACGTATGCCGCCGTCTGATGGGATTGTGGGAGAAAGTGATACATTGCCAGCAGTTTCAGATATTCAGATATTCAGATACTCTTGGATGCACGGTTCGACCGAGAAAAGACTGAATGGAGGCTTCTGGACCCGGAGCTGAGGGAGACAGATGGCTCTAGTTTAACGTTTGGAAGAATTTTGTGATGATGGTTGGAATTTATTATTTGTGTAGGTCGCTGGGCGTGTTTGGTACTCACTGACAATCAGTTGGCTATGGTTTCCACACTGCAGTCGCTCGTAGAAAGTTAAGTTCCAAGCCATCGGAAGTTGATCAAATTCGTGGATGTTGACACTAAAATCACGAGTTTATCTACTACACATTTTGTTTATTTTGGGATAATATTATTTATCGACATGTCAAACGTTGCATTTGAGCGAATGAGCGATTCAAGCACGACTATGTCACCATGGCTCTGACAGAAGGAACGATCGCCATCGAGACGAAACGAAAGCTCATTAAGACGGAGCAAACGCTTGCACATACGAAACGGTACTTCTTAGTGTTACACTATTTAACGAAATAATACATCATTCTTTTCAAACTGGCTGTCATTATTTGCTTCTCCAAGTCAGTTTCGTGGTCCAACGCTGGCATTCCCGCCCTTTCACTATCATGGCCATTGAAGTGAGACGTAGTTTATTTTTTTCAGCTCCAGAGAGCTTACCAGATTTAACCAGTCCCCAATCAACACTTTTCGAAATGTTCCACTCATATTTGTCTACACGAAGTATCTCTTCTTTACGGTAGACCGATCAAGTCTATTCACCCGATAAAAGTACATACCATTCAGTGCAATATTTTCACTCAGAAACAGGCAAGTTAATTTAAAGCAGAGATATCAAAATGCCATTGAAATGTGTCCTCTATTTTGTCGTTGTTCGAGTAAGGATATGGGTTGTTCTTGCGGTATGGGTAGTTTAATATGTGCCTGTGACGATTGCCGTTTTCACATTCAAGTACTTTTGATTCTCGGTCGAAAGCGTGTAGCTCAGGACAACCTAATGTACAATTCGTACTCAACTACATCATTTGTCAAGTACCTACATATGCACCGTATTGCTGCGGTGTAAATTTGCCTTCGAGTTTTACGTGCTGTTATAAGCTTGGAAAGATGGTTTTTGCATTACCTGACAAAACTTACATAAAATACATACACCATCGTGTGCTTAGAATATTTTCCTACAAGTTATGAGTGAGCCATCACATTATCAAAACAATATACATTCAACATAAACTCACAATGCCTATCACTGTTAGTTCGTATCTCACCTCTCACCACCGCCCATCCATTTGGATATCTTTTAGATTTAATCACATCTACGCTGACGTGGAACGGTGTTGAAGTGTTGAAACTGAGGTACTGGAATTTAGGGACACAGGGCAGGGAAGTTCCCCCACTCCATCTAATACTGGAAAATTCTCTGGGGTTTCCTGTGTAGTTCTCCATGACGATTATGACGTCAGCCTGGCGCTGGACACAGTTGGCGGTGTCCACCTGGCAGTGCCACGTCTGGTTGTCTCCGCTGGTAACGGGGTAGTTGGATACGTCATTAGAGTCGTAGTGAATGGCAACGGCAGGAGCAGTGGTGCTGGTGTTGCGTTGGAATGAGGTGATGTCTTCCCCTTAATAAGCAGATCAAAAATGGATCATAAGGATGCATCGTCGTAATCTGGAACGAATTCAAAGTATGTTAATGATAATATCGCATGAGTAGAACACTCCATTACCAGAATAGTGGGTGAAACGATGGATGGACATTAATGGATAATGTTTCTTCTTTAGCATATCTACTGCACACTAAGTGACCAAGAGCTTGACGTTTTGCAAATAATTTTCTAAACATGATAACATGCAACATGGAAATATTACCCTTCCAAAATAGCCCAGACGAAAATTGAGCACATTTAATTTTAGACAACCTGCAACACAGCACGCCTGGTGCATCTGAGTCGAAAGTCTGGTTTGAGGCAAGTAGTTCAGAGCAGAAGGAGCACTTAGCAGTCCGACAATAATAACTGCTCATTATTTACAAGACAATTCATGAACGTATAATTCATTGCCAGAATGTATCATTGCTTGACTTATATTGTTTAGTTTAACTCTTTCACCTTCGTGTATTGTGTTACCATCTAGGGCATATTTGTCATCTTTATTGGCTTTTTAAAAAAGATTGTCTAACTCAGTTGCATTGAATCTTTTACCAACAAATATATTTCCTATCAAATCATGAAGTGTTTTGCACTGCAAATAACATGCATATTTTGTCTTTAGTAGTTGTGTCTATTGAGGAGATTTTGGTTTGAAGGGAGGGAAGAGAACATTCTACGATAGAGAAAGCCACTTACTTTTCAAACAGCTGTAATAAGCCACGGCATATGTAGACTCCGAAGCATATCCTGCACGAGTCGTGACTCCCCTTTGTGCTTGAGATGTGCATTCTGTCATATTCCAACAGTTATGATTTTCGTACATCCTGCCAAAATTATCTTCTGTATAATTCAAGTAGTAATCTTGCGTACTACGGTGACAACACGGGTTGTTACATGATGACATCGGCGAACAGGTGATGCTCGATTTTTTAAATCCGTAAAGCATTTTCAAAATGAAGATCCGCCTGGAGTTGGAGCAGGACATGTGTATGCTGTTACAACTCGCCGTTCCGAAACATGAACTTGCGTTTTGGTTCTGTCCCCAAACACCGCCTGAAAAAGTGTAATAACATATTTATCCCGCAAGAGAAACCAGCAATTATGAGTATGCATATATATATATATATATATATATATATATATATATATATATATATATATATATATATATGTGTGTGTGTGTGTGTGGGCAGATAAACCATATGACTACAACGTGAAACACGAGCTTTGCCAATGCAGTGATGTTTACGGTGTTAGACGTTCACATTTTTTGCAGACGAACGTCGTTCAGTGGGTGTACAGCAAAGAGGATGCACCTAAGCTCAACAAGAATGTACTGCATGTTCGGCTGCCTGTTCTGTTAAATTATTTCCATAATTGATATATGTGTTTCGTCTACCGTCCTATCATACTGCCTCATTTATATGCAAATACATATTTACTCGTATACTAACAAGCAAAAACAATCGCAGGCATAGGCAAATGCAAGCGCAAATAAGAGCATGTTTTCAAGCAATAATGACCGACATCGACATGCTCATACCTTATCTACTCCTAGAATTAAAAACACGACATAGTAGTTGCAACAATTAGAATGTTTAATGTCCTCATGGAAAGTATACGCCGTGTATCACACCATGAAGGAAAAGAACTTGCACGGTATCGACAAACATGCTGCTTTGAGCGAACATCAAGGCTAACAAACAATGCATAGTATACGAGCTAGTTTCGGTGGAAATCTGCAAAGTATGAAGCTGCATCCCGTTAGAAGCAAATTAACCAAATGAAATCGTTACACAGTTGATCTACAATAATAACCCCTGTTGTTCTCATACTTTTAATGAATTCTCGTCTACAACAAATAGCAACCAAAACATGGTCCACAAATGCAACATATTTATTTCTTCAGTGCAGTTTTCTAGGGAGGGCTGAGTGTCGTCATTGACAGTACAGCACACTCTGCATGTCCATCCCGTACTTTGAGTAACCCAGCTGTGATATGTGGTGTATATGTTCATCCAGAACAACACAAAAACCACAAATTGAGGCGCTAAGATAGCTTTATAAGATCAGTCTACTGTCACAAACCATCCTGTTTCTGCATAACTGACTGGAGCCACAATCTTGCGGTCTGCCCACCCCAATTATCTGGGATTGGTAATCCGTTTTACACCCATTGTTGGCTCTTTTCGGAAGTGTTCTCCCCTTCTCACATCAGCCGACGGAATCCAGTTCGCCTACTTTTGGTTGACAAGATGGATGATGCATGTGCTTTCACGGTACGAATTTCTTAACAAGACTTGTCAACGTCTGAAAAGAACTGCGAGTGTCTTTCACGTGACCCGCAGCGTAGAACAGACTACTCAGTTGGATGCAAAGTCCTGTGGTATTTATTAGTAGCATGTCGTATAACTCAGTAATAAGTGACTTTGTAGCGAGCAGAGCAGAGTTGAAGAGTGCTCGTTCTATACTTCCCTTGACAAATCGGACCACCGCACACCGGGAAGTACGGATGGTATGACACATTACATGGATTATTTTGAGTGGTCCTCACAGCGTCGACAAAAGATGCGACCGCAACTTGAAACATGCTGTGTTGATATGCTTGTACTCGCATCCAAGTGTCTGCAGCCATTCATCTTAACGTCTAATGCATATGTGTATGTGTGTCAATGTGTGTGTACGTGTATGTGTGTATGTATTTGTGTATGTGTGTGGCCAAAGCGAGCAGCGCATTTGGAAGGCTTCTTGGGCGAGTGTGGAATAACAGACATCTGAAGAAGGCTACCAAGATCAGCGTATACGGAGCAGTCGTTCTGACCACTCTCCTGTGCGGCTCCGAATCGTGAGTTCTCTACCGTCACAAACTATGACTCCTCGAATGGTTCCATCGGCGTTACCTCCGTTCTACCCTCGCCATCTACTGGAGCGACTTTCACCAACAACTCAATTCTTGATCGGGCTGAGATTGACTGCATTGAGGCCAAGCAACTGAGGGCACAACTGCGCTGGGCAGGGCATTTATCCAGAATGGAGGACCATTGTCTCCCCAAGATCCTGCTATACGGTGAACTGTCCTCTGGCCACCGAGGAGTGGGGGCTCCGAAGAAAAGATAGAAATAATGCCTCAAGAGGTCCCTCAGCGCATGCCACATCGACCATTGTGATTGGTCATCGCTTGCTGCTGACCGCGAGGCCTGGAAACACACCATGCATGTGGCTGCCTCGTCCTTTGAACACAACCGAAAGGCCAACCTCGAGTACCAAGGGTTGAGGAGAAAGAACCGTGAGGTGTCAGCGCCAGCCGCTACAGACAAGCCCCGTAGATGCAGCCACTGTGGGCGGGTGTGCAAGTCCCGTATTGGCCTCTTCAGCCACCAACGAGCCTGAAGCCGTCACAGACCCTGTCCCCCTACCACGATCTTCGTTCGCGAAGCCAAACCATGTAATGTGTGTGTTTGTGTGTGTGTGTGTGTGTGTGTGTGTGTGCATGTGTGTGTGTGTGTGTGTGTGTGCATGTGTGTGTGTGTGCATGTATATGTAAACGCATGCGTGTATATTCGCGTTTTTGTGAATGTGTGCACCTACTTCACCAACCTGTAACTCAGTTGAAACATTTTACTACTTAAAAAGCATTAACATACATACAGAAAGTGTACTATGTTGAAAGGACCCATAAATGGACTTCCGACTCTGTTTATGGTGAAGGGTTGCATATGACACGAATATGGTTGGAAATTCAACCAATGATAACGCCAGGAAAGCGGACTTAAGAAATCAAAAGGATCCCCGCCGGAGTTCCATTTTGCAGTGGGTGTGGATCAAGCAGAAATCCAATTCTTCAGCATTGTGCCTTTTAATTCTGTCATTTACTTTTCCTGTGCTCTCACCAGTCTAGTCCCTAACCAACTAATGATATTGTCCCTCTGTGCTATGTCTGGTCCGTATACATGTATATGCATTCTTGGGCCCTCTACCCAGTTACCAAATACAAGTGATTGTATCTGTGTGTTCGGGAATTATTTACTTTTTATGTCATATTTGTTATATCACTGATGGTATGGGGAAAACGGCCAGCCTACTTTGGGAATGTGAATGTCAATCCTTGGCCTAATTTCAGTTTCCAAGGGAGTCGGTGCATCGAACACGTGTCCATTTAGAGCATTGTTTCCTTAAATAAGCACCATGCACTTAAGCAACTCGAAATGAAACAAGTACAGGATTAACAGGAAATCATCCGCACACATGCATATCTGCTTGCACCATCACAGTCCCCATGCATGTAAACTGGGCCTAGTTTGAAAGTGAAACGAAGTGAAGAGATTTTCAAAGTATGAAACAGATCAGCAGCAAACGAACGACACAACAAGCACAGATGTACGCTAGGTGGTGTGTGGTGTACGTGACTACGTGGTCGCTGAAATCAAATGACAGCTTTTCGACACTCACCTGCGACGAACAGTATCCCGAACACGGTCCACAGGTACAACATTGTTATTACTTCAGTGGACTTGTCGAGTACAGACAGTAAACTATCGTTGACTCCACGACAAACAGTCTGTGTACACGCCTTGTTACGGTTCGGCTGCACTGTCAGGTATTCGTTGGTACGCAATACAACGTAATATAGCAAACCTAAGTGTCTCTAATAACTTCCTGACAAGTCAACACAGTGCACGACACAATCACACATTCACCAACACGCTCTATCTCCGCGTGTTTGACTGAGGACGCCTGCTTGCACTGGACCCACCCAGATCTACCAGGAAGTGAAATTCACGTGACGAATTACATGAAGTGTTTTGGGTGTACCTTTTGCCTCGACAAATAGTGCGACCGTCATTCAAAACCTGCTTCATGTGTAGGCATGTCCCCGCTCTCAAGTCTGCGTGCTTCAATGTCACTGCTTGCTGGAGGGAAGGGAAACGCATCAATATACTTTATTTCGAGATCGGAGGTAGGCGTGAATGTGTATCTTGTAACAAAGAGAGGGGGGTGGGGAGACAGGCGGGAACAGGAAGAGATACGCACTGACGAGTGAGAGGCAGACGGGCGGGAGAACTTTTGGACGGACTGAAAGACAGTTACACACACACTCACGCGCAGGCTCGCAAACACACACATTCACACACACACTCACACACACACACACACACACACACACGCACGCACGCACACGCACGCGCTCGCTCGCTCACTCGCACGCACGCACGCACGCACGCACGCACTCGCTCACTCACACACACACACACACACACACACACACACACACAAGGAGACGCTCAGGAGACGGATAAAGAAGGGAAACATACACAAGATGACATAAACTTGGAGACTAACAAACAATCATGACGCCTGTTACGAGTTAGCTATTTCCAATTTTTGGGTCGTTTATGTCTAGGGGTAAACTACACACGCTTACTCGCAATGCTTCTCACACATTCGCCAAACACTGATGGAACACGTCTGAAATGAAGGCGAGGACACAATTCCTAAACAAGAAATACTTTAATTCCCTTATGAACAAAATCCTAAGATAGCGCTTCACGCTACAATTGAGATTCTAATAAGTATTATGCAACAATAGTAATGTAAATCCAATTCCCCAAAAGTAATATAAGTGGTCTGCCAACCGAGAAACAATACTTAGCTGATAGATGCGCAGGCTCATCCAATCAATAGCCACGCTAGCGGGGTTCGCTGAACGCGCATGGCTGGGAGGGGGGGAGGGAGCTGAGAGGGGAGGGGAGAGTGGGAAGGGGGTATCCCGTGCACTTCATGGCACGCACAGCTCGACGAAAACTTAAGAGCGCTAGGCTTTTTCTCCACACCAGAGAACTGGTCAGGCGTAGGGCAAATTCTCTTGTATTTGAAGACAGGCGGAGTTAGTCCCGCTGTTAACCTTGGGGTCTTGGGACGACCTGGGGTGTAATTCATGAACTTGGACTTTCAGCGTGGTCTAAGACTAGTCTAGGACCACTGTCGTTGTCTACAATTCATGAACTTGGACTGTCGTAGTCTACAATTCATGAACGTGGACTTTGTTCAGTCGGCAGACTGAACTGCGGACTACGGTGGTCCAAGGATTTGTTGGACTACACACCAAAGTCCAAGACCAGCGCGAAATTAAATGGCCGACCTGTTCACGGTTCGCAAATAATAAGCTGTATTTTGGGACACTGGAAACCCATCCAAAGAAAGTATAAGCCATGAACAGCATTAAATTATGAAAGCTGTATGTTGATTGCATCAATAGGTCGTGAAAACGCTTACATTTTACAGTTGGAAATGCAGGTCGCCGAGCTTCGCGCACTGCTATTTATAGCTGAAGCGCGGACCGCTGCGACACCAGTAAACAGTGTTGTCCTCGAACCTGCCTGCTGCTGTTGACATTGGGTACAATGCTAGTGTTGTCTGATGCTATGAAAACGATACTTTAAAATTGCATCTGTGTTATGAAAACACTGCTCAGATTAAATTGCTTTATTTTTGGTAACTGAGAAAATGTGTGACGATCGCCAGGGTTTCACGAGTTTGGTGGGGAAAGTGAGTTGAGGCTGATCGAGTGTGTGTGTGTGTGCGTGTGTGTGTCAGTATCACTGTGTGTGTATATTTATCCTCATCAAGACAGATTATTGTTCCACCCCTTCCTTACTGAATTTCAATGGTTCTCACTTGGAAATCCTGCCATATTGTAAAACTTGATCTTCTGCTCGTTTGCCTCTTGCTGATGAACTTAATAAACGGTGACACACACACACACACACACACACACACACACACTCGAGCCAGCCTCACTCAGCTCGCACTTCATTTGTCACCTCCTCCCACGCTGTCCGTCTTCTTTTGTTTGCTTGGGCTGTGTGTATGCTGCTTTAAATGTGTCCGTATCTTGCTGACACCGCTTTTATGATAGCTATCCGATTCCCGCTCCGTGAAATCGGGGCTTTTCTTCGAGGTTTTGCTACCGATCGTGACTGACATTTTTGACGGGAAGTTTGAAGCGGTACGCTGAGGCTGAAGTGTGTGTGTGTGTGTGTGTGTGTGTGTGTGTGTGTGTGTGTGTGTGTGTGTGTCATTGTGTGTGTATATTTATCCTCATCAAGACAGATTATTGTTCCATCCCTTCCTTACTGAATTTCAATGGCTCTCACTTGGAAATCCTGCCATATTGTCAAACTTGATCTTCTGCTCGTTTGCCTCTTGCTGATGAACTTAATAAACGGTCACACACACACACACACACACACACACACACACACACACACACACACACACACACACACACACACACGCACTCGAGCAAGTATCAGCTTGCATGCGCACTTCATTTGTCACCGCCCTCCCACGCTGTCCGTCTTCTTTTGATTGCTTGGGCTGTGTGTATGCTGCTGTTAATGTATCCGTATCTTGCTGACACCACTTTTATGATAGCTACCGATTCTCGCTCCGTGAAATCGGGGCTTTTCTTCGAGGTTTTGCTACGATCGTGGCCGTCATTTTTGACGGGAAGTTTAAAGCGGTACGCTATGCGCTTGCGCACTGGGCGGAATCCCCGGGAAATCCACATCATTCTAAAAATAATCCATGGACTAGGTCAATCAGTCCCAGCCTTTCAAGTCAACACCCAGTCTGGGTTCGTGAATCATAGACTCGCTGAGTCCAGGACTAGTCCCAGGCTACGCGGTGGTCTAGGACTAGTCCTGGACTCACAAGTCCAAGACCAGTGCTCGCGAAAGTCCAAGTTCATGAATTACACCCCAGGGGCCGACGGCAGAAAAGCTCAGGGGAAGTTGTAGTTTAGTTGCGTAGACGAGCCGTAGAGCAGACGACATCTCTCTCTCTCTCTCTCTCTCTCTCTCTCTCTCTCTCTCTCTCTCTCTCTCTCCCTCTCTCTCTCTCTCTCTCCCTCTCTCTCTCTCTCTCTCTCTCTCTCTCTCTCGGCGTAGTTTTCAGCAGCCGACGCGGGCGTGAAGACTGACGATACCCCTCTCGCAGGTGGCTTGGAGGATATGAACTTCGGGAGTTGACGCCGGGAGGGGGGGGAGGGGGGGGGGGGGTTTCTTTCTCTGCTGACGACAGACGGCGTGTCCGTAGCGTGACGCTTTCTGGGACGTGAAGAGGATACTGTCGCTGTCTTCCCTGGGACTAGGGCGAGGCAAATCTCTGTCCTGAGCGTCGGGCGACGATTCTGAACGTGGGGACGTTGGTTTCAAATTACGAAGAGTAGTCGACACTTGAGTCTCATGAGATGTCATGCTTTCAACTTAAGAGGCTCGTGCCACGTGGAACACTCACACTCGTGGCTGTTCCTTTAAAAAACTAATTCACGCGCGCACATATTACGGTGCACGGAAGTTTTATACGAGTGCCAAAAGCCCTCAGTCTCCCCCGTCCAATTGCAACACCTGTGAGGTGTCTTGAGTATCGTTTCTACTCAATTGACCAATCACTGTTCGGCTGTATAAATACTAACTTGATCACATGTCTCCCGCAAGTCATTTCTGATTGATCCGTCAACCAAACAACATCATTAGGCAGTCCTCTAAAGGTTCCATGTTGATTGGCTAATCTTGATTCATTAATCAAGACGTGAACAATTCCAAATGAAAGGCTTTACTAAATAATTCTTACACCGGGCAAGAGTTAGGATTCCTTCAGTACTTGCCTCTCACAAATCCAAAATGAGCAGGGCGCATTCCAATGCACTTACCAGATTGGCAGATCACTATATACCATACCACTCAGGGTCGGCAGACCTAACTAACCCACCCCACAACAACAACAGAGCTAGGAAGGGTGCTTTTGTCACAACGCCCGTGAAAGCTGTCTTACTTCGCTGTCAAGCATCTAGTGTCGATTTTTAGTTACAAAAAAGAGCACACTGAGTCTCAGCTCGCGCGCGAGCTGTGGGGCACGTCCGGTCGGTTCGACTGCCAGATGAAGAGAGAGAGAGAGAGAGAGAGAGAGAGAGAGAGAGAGAGAGAGAGAGAGATAGAGAGATAGGGGGGGAGAGAGGGACAGGGAGAGAGAGATGGAGGGAGGTAGGGAGGGGGAGGTGGAGGGAAGGGGAGGGGGGAGGGAGGGAGAGGGAGGGAGAGGGAGGGAGGGGGAAGGAGAGGAAGAGGGAGAGGGAGGGAGGGAGAGGGAGGGAGGGAGAGGGAGAGGGAGAGGGAGGGAAGGAGAGGGAGAGGGAGAGGAAGGGGAAGGAGAGGGAGGGAGGGAGCGAGAAAGGACAGATAAAGGAGAGAGAGAGAGAGAGAGAGAGAGAGAGAGAGAGAGAGAGAGAGAGAGAGAGAGTTGGTGGGGGTGGGGGTTGGGGGTTGGGTGGGTGGGGGGAGGCATATCCAAACTCCAGCAGCACGCAGCGAGTTCACGGGGCGACGGGTCCGTCTTCAAGTGCAGCTGGTGAGAACTAACTGCAATTGAAACGTTGGCGGGCCAACATTGCACATACCATCCTCCTGGAAAGTCTAATATATGCGTTCGTTCTTTGTGCCAAAATAGAAGTCACGATGTCACCCACCAGCGCTATCACGAGCGACTCACTTCCATATTTGGCTATATCACGGATTTCACACATTTAAAGATAACTTGTCAGCCGCTATCATACAGCACTAAGTTTAACGCTCTGAAAGCTGCTGGAAAAATTTGAAGAAAGGCAAAACTGCTTAAACTTCACTCTAATAACCACACACTTCATTCAATCACCCTCTACCACATCCCACCTACACACACACACACACACACACGCACACACACAGACACGCACACACACACACATACGCACACACACAACACACACACATACGCACACATACGCACACACACACACACACACACAAACACATACATACCTTCTGTCTCTTTCACACACACTCACACACACGCACGCATGCGCGCGCACGCACGTACTCACGGACGCACACTGCGCGCACACATGCGCGCGCACAACACGCGCGCGCACACACACGCGCACTCACTCACACATACACACACGCGCGCGAGCGAACATACACTCAAACACAAACAAACACACACACTAACACACGCACACTCATATACACGCGCGCGCACATACACATACACGCACGCACACACATACTCACAGTACGAACGCAAATGATTCCGAGTATTTTTCACTCCTGGACCAGATATTCAGTTGTCAAAGTTTACAGTATCGCTAGCGATAGCCAATAAAGATAGACTGCCAGTTTAAAGTCACTGTGATCGAATGACCTAGACATCATATTGGATCCTGTGAAAGATATGTCCCAATATGTCGCGTCAACTCTGTGAACGTGCTATGGTGAGTTGCGGTGCATTGCCAAGACGGCGCATCTAATAAACGTACAGACTTCCAAAACATTGGCCTCTGCATTGACAGTGTCCTACTAAGACTACTGCAACATTCTTACAGAATACAGCTACTAGAATCATCACAAGGTGCAGGAGAAAAGAACATATCAACCCAGTGCTGAAATCCTCCCACTCGCTCCCTGTGTAGGAGAGAGTCAATTTCAAACTGGCTGTAATGGCCTACAAATGTGTTCATGGTTAGGCCCCGGTTTATCATCAACAGGATACGCTTCTGTAAAAATTCACCACGTCTCTACGGGCTGCTTCAGCTTCACGGCTGAAACAGCAGAGAGCAGCCAAGTCCAGATGTGAACACAGGGCATTTTTCTATGCTGGGCCCTTTGTCTAGAACGCCGTACCTGATACACTGCGATCAAGTACATTTTGGATGTTTTTAGACAAGATCTGAAAACTCGTAACATTACCAAATGCTACAAGTGATTCCTGATTGCGTGTGCTGCGAGCGATTCAGTAGGAGTCGCAACCAGTCTTATACAAGCGCTGCTGCTGCTGCTGATGCTGCTGATGATGATGATGATTAACTAAAACCGTATGCTTTTTCAGGAGTACGTCATGTTGGCAAATAAGCGCTCTTTGCTTCTCGTGAACGCCTACACATTTAGTGAAGCGCTTCAGTTGTTAAAGGGAGGTACATCTTCTGCGCCGCATGTTTTGTTGCTAGACGCTAAATAAAGTATTTATTTGCCACATACATCGTTTATGCACGTTTAAATGTATTTTGCATGAATAAAGTGTCATCCTTACCTGCCATTACTCGCGCATGCAGAGCGCTTGGGGCAAATAAAGGGGGCAAAATGGGCGTACAAACAACAAATCAAGCATTTGGCACTACGCTATGTGGTGAGTAGGACTACGACATCGCATAAATCAAAGTCGAAATATGAAAACACTCACCTGCAGAGAATAGTATTCCAAGCACGGTCCACAAGAACAACATGTTTCTCTCCCCACTGTACTTGTCGGGTGCGAGCAAAAACATGGCGTCGACTTCACCTCATAGAACAGCTGTCCACACACTTCGTTTCAGCTCGGCTGTGCTGTCACGTTTACATTCCAATGGAATTCCACTGTTAGATTTACATCATATATCAGTCCCCGTATTTACGTATGCTAGATTCACGCAAGACAAAACAGGAGAATGCTTTCCACAACACTGTGATCTCCGTGTGACTGACTGAGGCCGTCTGCTCGCAGTCATCCCACCCCGAGCAACCAGGAAGTGGGATCACGTGAGATATTTCTTTACTCCTTGTATGTGCACCCAGCCGCAACAAGTGGTGAGGCCTGTAACGACCCAAAGTATGAACCGTCCCAAAGTATGAACCGGAAATCGTCGCAGAGTTATCTGCCCGGTACTCTTAATAATTCGACTCTAAAAAGAGACGGCACCCGCCACTCCGCCTGACTGACTTGGCACACCCGGGGAGTTATGCTAAGATCCGGCCGCGTAAATATATCTGCGTTTTGTGACAAACGTCTTGCTCGGCGGTACTGTACTCCATGCACCTTAACGGTGCGCGTGATTCGGGTGTAATCTTAAGCTAAACGACGTTCCGAATGTTTCCGACTTCGACCATTTCAGCAGCGCCAATAAACGTCGTTTAGCTTAAGATTACACCCGAATCACGCGCACCGTTAAGGTGCATGGAGTACAGTACCGCCGAGCAAGACGTTTGTCACAAAACGCAGATATATTTACGCGGCCGGATCTTAGCATAACTCCCCGGGTGTGCCAAGTCAGTCAGGCGGAGTGGCGGGTGCCGTCTCTTTTTAGAGTCGAATTATTAAGAGTACCGGGCAGATAACTCTGCGACGATTTCCGGTTCATACTTTGGGACGGTTCATACTTTGGGTCGTTACAAGGCCTCTACTGGAGACCTGTTGCGTCTTTATGAAAATCCTTGCAGTGGAATATTCGTGATCATAGATCGCTACGTGCTTGGGAGTAGAGGTATGAGATACGGCCGTATAACCTGGATGCGTGTACTTCATGCTGTGGAGAAATGAATGGACGATGGACGGACGGTCAATGGAATGCATACACATATGCACACCTGTGCGTGTGCACGCAATTGCACATACATACAAGCATAGTCACATGCAAAAGGATTATAAATACACACATATATGCACGTCAGTGGGCAAACTAAGAACCCGCACCCTCACGTCCCAAGGTACGTACACACACGCGCGCATGTGACCGTGCTCACACACACACACACACACACACACGCGCGCATGTGACCGTGCTCACACACACACACACACACACACACACAAACAGACACACATACACACACATATATGTACAGACACACAGACCAACACACAGGAAGGCAGCAACGCAGGCAAGCAGGCAGGCGGGCAAACATATACACAGACAGACAGACACACAGAGACGGAGAGAGAAACATAGAGAGAGAGAGACAGAGAATGAGACAGAGAGAGATATATAGAGACAGACAGAGAGATAGGAGGAGATAGAGAGAGAAATAGAGAGAGAGACAAGGAGATATATAGAGATAGAGAGAGCGAGAGACATAGAGAAGCAGACACAGGGAGAGAGACAGATAGAGACACAGAGAGAGAGAGATAGAGACAGAGACAGAGAGAGAGAGAGAGAGAGAGAGAGAGAGAGAGTTGAAACTTTATTCAAATATGGATTCATACGCACCTAAACAAAGACACTGGTCTCTAAACAGCGTCTGCGTTTGTACATGTATATTGGAAATGTACTTCCCATCCCGAAGCCCTAACCTCACTATTGCGCTCGTACCTCTTTCCGTTCCACCTTCACTAGAATTGTGTTCAAACAAGGCAACGTAGTAGTTTATATAGCGACTTATCCCCCATCAAAACGTGTTACAGTTTACTCCCTGACCTCTGGATCACATGGGCAACCTTTCCTGGCACCTGAAAGCAAACACTGTGACAGACAGGTAAGAGGCACACAGTCAGGTACCAGCACCAACTCCATTATCTGGGGAACATTCCAACCCGACGCGGGATCATGTCCGCATATAAGATTTAATGGCACTACAGTATGGCGTCACTGCCTTCATAGGTACCCGGTTTTACTCCTGGGTGGGGAGAAACACTGTGAGTTAAACACCGTGCTAAAGGATGTAACTCTGGATTCGCGCAGCTTTGAACGCCGCACCCACTAGCTGCAAGCGACTGGAGATCGAGCGCGCTAACCACCTGGTCATAAAGAACAACGCATACTTACATCGAATGCCCACCCCCAACCCTCCATTACCCACACCACCACATTACCCACTCCCCCACATACTACCCCCCACCCCTCCAGCACCCCACACCACCCCCCACATACAAGGGACTCTAGGTCGAATGATTCGTACCTCTGTGCATTGATGTTTCACACCAGATCCGGGCAATTGCGTCTACTTCAATCTATTTCATTTATGGGTACACGTGTGCATAGTTTGGTTTTGATTTCGGCATAGACGTTGCATATGTCGTGCCTAGATCCTGAAAGTGCCTAAGTTCTTGAATTAGGCAGTCTCTTGCCTAATTCGCGAAATAGGCAATGGCTGTGCCTAATCTGTGAAAGCAATGTTGACTTTTGCCTAATTTGTAAAATTTCATGATTTAGGCTGCCTATTTCATCAATTAGGCAGCCTAAGTCATGAAATTAGGCAAAGTTTCGATTTAGGCACGACTGCTGTATAATTTAAGCAAAAAAATCTACAGAATAGGCAGAAACCTTGCCTAGTGTGTCAAATCAATTGCGTGTCAGTGTTAGCCAAATCTGCGTGTGTGCGTGCCTCTCACTGCATAGCATAGCCATATGTTACAAAATAACTTTAATCTTCAACCGTTTGTGTTGTTCCAAAAAGCATGTGTAGTGCTAGCAGTAAATGTGTAACCTTGAGCAATTTGACAATATACCCTCGTACTTTAGTTCATTGACATTGGAGCACATGCACAACAACAATCTAGTCAATAGACGGTAGGTTCTGAGCAATCTGATTAAGGTGTTCTGGAGACGAATAGAAGTCACAAACGTCTTGTGATGTAATGCAAGGTGAATTACACCATCAACTCATTACAAACAACAAGTGTTCTTCCGTTCATCAAACCACACGTTTTGGAGAATTGTGGCCACGTCTATACCTACATATTCGTACGTGACTGAGTTGTACTACAGCCTGGCTGCTTTGCTGCTTTGTACATTCTCTCCTAAAAAAGCTATTATTAGTTGTCTTGCAAGTCTTGCAGCTTGCTGATAAAGGTGTCGACATTGGCCTTTGTTAACGCTAAACCCTAGCTGTACTTCTTGCCTCTGGAGTTCGAAAGCTAGAGAGAGAGAGAGAGAGAGAGAGAGAGAGAGAGAGAGAGAGAGAGAGAGAGAGAGAGAGAGAGAGAGAGAGAGAGAGATTGATCACATACACTTACACACACAGATGCGTACACACGCATGCACGCATTCACGGACACAACGAGACACAGACAAACACACATGAGCACACACACACACACACACACACACACACACAGAAGGAAAGGCAAAAGGGGTGAAGGTATTGGGGGTGGAGTGGAGAAGGACGCGGGCTTGTCAACTCTTCGTCGGATTTCAACTGCTTTTCGATTACAGAGAGTTAAAAAAAAACGCATTGACATCTCTTCCGCCCATGCGGCAGATCTCGATACACAACACCATCCATGCGTTTGAAACACTCCCGTCATGCAACTGTTTGCCGTGGTCGTAGTCAATGCAGCACTTTTCTAAACCCTTTGTCCACACTCGTCAATGCAGCATGACTCGCTGCGGCAAAAGTGGAAGGAGACTCTATGGCGCCCTGTAGCATTCCCGCCGGACAAAAACAGAAATCGGGCAGGGAGTTTCGCCAGCAAACGCGAGTGTTGAAATTTGGTAAAAAGCTTTTGGCAATAAAGAAATTAAGTTGGCACACCCAGGTTTTCAATACTTTTTTCCACGGGGACTTTTCCTTTGACTGAATAGAATGATTTTCTGTAGTCAAATGTGACATAGAATTTCCCCCGGACCCTCCACATACTCCAATTCAAGGTTTGGTGAATAAAGGATTAAAAAGCGGTGGTAGGTCGAGTGTTGGGCTCGAAATCCGGTCTGATCCCCGAGTTTTTATCTTTGAGGAGAGATAGATAGACAGATAGATAGATAGATAGATAGATAGATAGATAGATAGATAGATAGATAGATAGATAGATAGATAGATAGATAGATAGATAGATAGATAGATAGATAGATAGATAGATAGATAGATAGATAGATAGATAGATAGATAGATAGATAGATAGATAGATAGATAGATAGATAGATAGATAGATAGATAGATAGATAGATAGATAGATAGATAGATAGATAGATAGATAGATAGATAGAGAGAGAGAAAGAGAGAGAGAGAGATTGAGATTGATTGATCTTTATTTCGGCCGACGACCCATCAATATAAAAGCTTACTGATTAAACAATTCATAAAGTGTGTATGTACATGTGTATGTATTGAACATCTGATTTCGATTTTCTGGCTAAAATACAAGTGACAGTTCCAGCCTTTTGCACACATTTCCATAAAATCAAGTAATATTTACATTCTACATCAACAAAATCTCTAACTACAGTGTACAAATTCAAGAGAGAGAGAAGGGGGAGGAGAGAGAAAGAGAAGACGAAAATTTAACCTTTCAGTTTCCATGGCTGGATTTGGCTAACATTGACAGTCAGGTGCTGGTGTGAAGAAGTGACTGAGGAAGTTTATCTGAAATGCTCCAGTGTGATTATTATCTCGCCAAGTAGTTAATAGTGTTCACAAACTTGATATGTTGTCACCCGGTCAACCACTCGGTTCAATCACAATCACTCAGAGAGTAGACTTGATTTACAAATCAATTGGGTCATCCGTCGCTTCTAACCAAATCAATTGCAAACTAAAATCAGGGATGCCACCTTTTTATGACAACTTTTTTGATGCCAACTTGCAAAAACATTTCTCTGTTTGTTTTATGACATAGGATTTACTGCTAGACAAACGGTTGAACATTAAAGTTATTTCGTAATATATGGCTATGCTATGCAGTAAGAGGTACGCACACACGCAGATTTGGCTAACACTGACACGCAATTGATTTGACACACTAGGCAATGTTTCTGCCTATTCTGTAGATGTTTTTGCCTAAATTGTACAGCAGTCGTGCCTAAATCGAAACTTTGCCTAATTTCATGACTTAGGCTGCCTAATTGATGAAATAGGCAGCCTAAATCATGAAATTTCACAAATTAGGCAAAAGTCAACATTGATTTCACAGATTAGGCACATCCATTGCCTATTTCGTGAATTAGGCAAGAGACTGCCTAATTCAAGAACTTAGGCACTTTCAGGATCTAGGCACGACACATACATGGATTAATGGGAGGGTGAGGTTTTACGGCCTATGATTATTTGTAAGCTGTGTAAGGTTATTGGTAAAGAAAAACCATTAAAGCTGGTTAGAATAAGAGCAAGTCATGTCACGAGTTATCAATTATTTGCCTCTTGTGAATCGCGTAGAAATACACGATGGGTCAAATTATTACCCCCAACTCACACGGGGTACAACTGAAGGCTGTAACATCTTGCTTTATTGTAGTTTCAGGCTAGAGAACACATTTTCCTCTTGAGACAGATGTACATGCACTGCAGACGGCAACACATTTTCCTCTTGAGACAGATGTACATGCACTGCAGACGGCAACACATTTTCCTCTTGAGACAGATGTACATGCACTGCAGACGGCAACACATTTTCCTCTTGAGACAGATGTACATGCACTGCAGACGGCAACACATTTTCCTCTTGAGACAGATGTACATGCACTGCAGAAGGCAACACATAGAAAGGACGGTAGGCCCTTCCATTAACTGTACGCAGCCCCGCCTACTGCCCGCATTGCCAGCCAATCAGCGTGCGTGGACTCGTCACGAAGTTGCCCCGTGGCAGATCCCATGTGACCTTTTCATCCCGACAAGCCGACTCGTATTGAGAAATAAATCATGCTAACGCCCCAGGGAGGATAATAAAATGCTATGGTAAGAACATGTGCGTGTGGGGGGTGGGGGGTGGGGGCATTCAGCGTGGCTGAGACTAGTGAATATAGTCTCAGCAACAGGTTGGACACGTGATAGCCTTATCTCTTCCATAGCATGCATACCACCGTTCTGAAC
The DNA here is from genome assembly GCA_034096865.1 of Theodoxus fluviatilis. Classification (NCBI taxonomy): domain Eukaryota; kingdom Metazoa; phylum Mollusca; class Gastropoda; order Cycloneritida; family Neritidae; genus Theodoxus; species Theodoxus fluviatilis. Next base: position 9,899 of record JAWQFJ010022644.1, on the reverse strand, counting down.
ACAGAGTCTCGGCCACGCTGAATGCCATATCACATCGTGAGTGTATTCCTCCGCTTGTTGTGATACACTCGATAATGGCAGCCATGTTTTCGTCATGTCATTTTCTAAACATCGATTTCCCATGAATGTTAAACTTGTATGCGGTACAATTCGAATCACAAGAGTGTAATATTGTGAACTCTACTAATTATAAGGACTTTGAATACAACAGCAATATTTATACTTCATTGAGCGAGTAAGGCAACCAAAACCCGTCTGCATAATCTTCGATACACACAGAAACCCACTGAGTGCTTTTGCTGATGAGGAATCATTAATTTAATGTATGCTTAGAAGGATAAAACTTAGAAAAACTGCTTCTGAGCTATCCGATACTATCGAACTTCGGAATCGGACGGATTCCAACAGAAGAAACTTCCATTCGATTAACGTTCAACACAGACGGAATGTAGGTTAAATCACTTACTGACTCCATCAGTCGACACCGAATGATCGAAGTGTGGAGCTCGTCAAACAGTGTGAAGGCAGTTAGACCACAGGTTCCGGCCAGAAAGCATTTACTTGCGAGAGTATAACCATAGATTCACGAAACCAGCCCGGACCCATAGGAATCCTTTTCGCTGCGTTTATAGTAGGTCCAAAGATCGCGTGTATTACCAAAGACTATTCATAACTGTATAATCTTTGGTATTACTATACACAATCGCACGTGCTCAAGGCAGTTTGCAACCATATAGATACGTTCGAGCTAAAAGTAGTTCTCAAATGATTTCCTGAAAATCTCACAGATTAGTTTTATTAGAACACCAAATTTGTGTTTATCTATCGGGATAAATAATTGGAGTGAAATAGAATCGCCTCTTTTTACTCTCAATGGTCTTATGATCATGTTGAATTTTGATTGGTAGAATCAATGGAATGTGGAGCCGAAGTCACGTGACCAACCTGTGTCAGAGATACTATGATCTCTGTGTTCAGAATGGGGTGGGGGGTGGGGGGGGAGGGTTGTATGTCGGCCAGCCGATATCCTGTGTGATCATCTTAGGAAACAATTTATGATTGCAGTTTTCAACACTTTTTCAATACCTCAATATATTACTGTTTGTCCCAGATTCGGCTCTGGGCGAAGCGATGTGAAGGTTCAATTTCATTCCTTTGTCTGATCGAGGAATCCAGTTCACCGGCACTCGTAATTATTTGATCATCTTTATCTCACTCGCAATCAGTTGAACATATTCATTAAAGAGAGTGCATACCTTGGCTTTGGTCACAAGTTCACATAATGTAGTGTTCTCAAAATGTACGTATCAGGGTATGCCCTGTCTCGGTTTATCGGGGTTTTTAGATATATGTGGAATAAGTCAAATGGACTCTGTGTGTATATTTGTGTTTGTAAGTGTGTGAGCGTGGGTGCGCGCATTTGTGTGTGCGTGCGCGCGCGTGTGTTTGTGCGTGCGTGCATGTGCGTATTATAGTGCCATTCGTGTGAATGTGTAAATTAACATGTACGGGGCAGCTTGTTTGCACATTCTTGAATATGTGTGTGCGTGAACGAACGTGTGAATGGGTGTCTGTGTGTATATATATATATATGTGTGTATGTGTGTCTGTGTGTGTAAATGTATGTGTGTGTATGTGTGTGTAGATGTATGTGTGAGAGCGAGCACGCGCTCTCGTGCAAGTGCTTACATGCAATACAATAATTATGATCATATTATTCGAACTTCGGCATTTGTTTTAATTCATTCATCAAATTGTCACAGTGTATTGTTTATAATAGCTCATACACGTTCACTGGAAATGTGCACATTTTATGTTATTGGTGAAATGAATTATTGAAACGCTACATATAATCACTCAATCAATCGTACCACATTTCATGCGTAACACTATCACTTCATTAAGCCACGAAATGCTTTGCATAAACTATGTACAAGCAGACTGCAGTTGTGTGTGCTAGTACAACACATGGTATCTTCCTTAATTACGCCAATCTTACCGGAAGACTGAGACACAACAGCTAAGATTTCGTCTTCAGCAGAGGCAAAACTGACTTCAGTGATTAAAATATGTCAGAAATGCATCGACATTCACAGGGACACTGGTTAAGACATGCCACTTTGAAAACGTACACATAGAAAAAAGAACAGGTGGTGATAACAAATGCGAGCAGTGTATATCGCAGGAAGGAGACACGACCTGCCCACTTAGCAATCAAAACATAGGTCACTTTGGACTCCCTTACATTTCTCAAAAGCACTGACAGCTTATTAAATACGGCAATGTGTTAAATAACCAGTCATTGTCTGCTTTTGGGGGCCTAACGAACTATCATAAGCATCTGCCCATTTATGTTTGTATTTACAGGGCAGTCACAACAAAATCTGCTTAAGCCCTCGTTTCCTTCTGTGCGTCCTTGCACGTCTCCACGCACTCGCTCTCCTCTCTAAAAACCACCACTGATCTGGCTACGTCATAGGTGGGGTTTTCCAGATGAAGTCATTATTGGCTTGCCACGTCGTGGTTCCCACCGCCTACCTTCATGCGTGCAGAGGGACCAGGACTGACGTCACCTCTTTATGCGTTGTCTGACGTCACCATATCAGCCAAGTCATAGTCAGATCCGTTGATGACTTGTTTCTTCCTTCTCTGGAAATCTACTCGATTGTAGTCACCTTCTGACGTCACAATTTCAGCTGTGTCGTAGTCAGACCCAGTGATGACGTGTCGCTTCTTTCCTTGGAAATCCACCTTATTGTAGTCGCCTTCTGACGTCACGATTTCAGCAATATCGTAGTCAGACCCGGTGATGACGTGCTGCTTTCTGGGGATCCCGGCCACATCGTAGTCGCCCTCTGACGTCACGTGACGCAGTGACGTGTCGTAGTCGGAGTCGACGACGTCAGAAGATGCCTGGCGCCCTCTGGCCAGATGGTCGTAGCTGTAGTCCGTGTCCTCCCCCCCTCCCCCCACCTCCCCCAGACGACCGTAGGTGGCGGCAGGGTTGGAGGAGGAGCTCTGGGGCTTCTTCCCTCCCAGCCTGTCGTAGTCCGGGTCCTCGACTGGACTCCTCGGGTTGCCATGGATAATCGGGGCTGTGGGATGGCCGTTTTGAGGTTTTGGTCCTTGTCCAATTTTGTCGTAGTCCCCGTTATCGCCATCTGCAAAAGAAAAATGTTTAGGCAATTATTATATCTGTATGATGCGGCTTCAAGTCATTGTTTAAGGCCGCAGTACTACCCAGCCCGAGGGTTAAACAATGTTTGCTTTTTTCAATTTAGTTTTATTTTCTGATGCAGAAATGTCAATTTTTGTGAGCAGTGAGTTTTTATTGCAAAGAGTGCAAAAGGTTTGATATAATTGATGTCAAACTGGTGGGGGTGGGGCCTAACGTTTGACACTTTTAACGACAAAAACTACCAACTTCTCGGTTCATGTTCCTAACTTTCTACAATAAACTACCCCCTCTGCAACGGTGTACAATAACTGCTCCCTCAGCTGGAATTCACGTACATATCCGGTAGCGTCTTATGGCTAATATTTTGCTGTTTTTTGTGCGTGTTATGGATGTATACTGTCAAGATAACCTGCGGATGCAAAGAGAAGGGGCAAACCACCTCTTAGGAGGAAACGTCCATCCAACAGATATGCTAAATCTGCAAAGAAATGTAGAGCAGAGACTGCAGAAGGTGACCCTGAGATCACGTGTTTTGCATTCTACATCGACTGACAGATTTCAATCAGATTCTCTTGTGGATAGCATGCTCTCAGATTCCTCAAGTTCAGTGGTAAGTGCCACGCCTACTTCTACTGAAAAGAAACCGAAAGACTTGTACACAGTAGTGTCCGAAGATCTCAATCTTGATTCAGAAGACAGTTCAGGAAGTGATGTTGGCTTGGACTCAGAAGATGATGAAGAGACAGAATGTGCTACACCAGAGGGACACATACTAACATATGCAGGCATCCTGGGTGCAAATATTACTACACAGCTTGTTGTAGGTTCTGTCACAGTGACGCAAAGCATTTTCACGGTAGAAAAGTCACCCAAAATGTGACGTCTATGATGATTTTGAGGTGATATTTCAAAAACAAATTAAAATATCAAGTAGAATTTTTTTGCACAGGTTTAGAACAAAATAACCTGGCTTTTGTCATCGTATTTTATGTATAACGTATATAGGAGACAATTTATATTGTTTTACGTGATCCTACATTAGACTATTTTTCAGGGTTTTTCTTTCCAGCAGTAACTAGTAAACATATAAAGGTAGTTACATTTCCCTAAGTCTAAATCCAGACACAATGGCAAGATGTGATGTCACCAAGAATGGGCATTCTCAGTTCAAGTATGTAGATGCTACAGCTCATAAACCAAGGCACTAAAATTGCGTGCATTTTCTGCCACTTAAAAAAGTCCAAACCTTTAATTATTAAAAATAATATAAAACCAAAAATACATTGCAGAGCTATGATATTTCAGATGCAGTGTGGCAAAATTTCATCATCATACTCCCATGTGGGGCCACAATAACAAGATCACAATGAAGGGCCTATCAACTGGGTAGTACTGCTCCCTTAAAGATTTCTATGGCGAACAAATGGCGGTGAAAATGGTACATTATCCCCCAAAGCATGTTCTAAGAGAGTTCTGCTTTTAGCGTAACATATTTTTCCACAATGAAAATGTAATGCACAGCGACATATTATACTTTTTTTAAAAGTATTTCCAACATAAGTAAATTAGGTCATTCAATATTCGGTAACAAGTTTGTATTCATTGCAAGCACAGTAACAGAGACAAGAGTTAGACGCACGTTCTAATTGAAGACTTTTATTACAGCTTGATAATTACAACTGTAACACGGACAATACTGCAGCAATGTAGAAGGAGAAATACGTTAGTTTGAACAAAATCGCAGTGCAGCTGGAGCGTGTACAAATGCTGTTGATGCCAATGTATAGGGCGCACAAGTAATGCAACTAGCAACTGGAATAAATTAATCAAGCTAGTATCAAGTGTGATGTGGAATAAACTGAAACTAAGAAGTGCAGAGTGGAATCGTACGCTAGCTGTATTTTCTAACAATTACAATGCATTAGGAACACGATGGGGAAAAACGGTAGAGGAACAAAATGAGAAGACGAAAAGAAAGAAATGAAACAGACGGACCAGCAAAAGCGGAATGGTGAACAGGAAGAATAGATGAACGACTACGAAGATGATAATGACGACGCAGATGCTGCCTTTAATGACGACGAAAACGTAGAAGATGAAGACGAAGATGAAGAAGACGAAGAACGAAGAAGACGAAAACAAAGACGTAAAAAGCAAAAACAAAGACGAAGGGGGGAAAAGAAGACAGAGAAGAAGAAGAAGAAGAAGAAGAAGAAGAAGAAGAAGAAGAAGAAGAAGAAGAAGAAGAAGAAGAAGAGGAAGAAGGAGGAGGAGGAGGAGGAGGAGGAGGAGGAGGAGGAGGAGGAGGAGGAGGAGGAGGAGGAGGAGGAGGAGAAGGAGGAGGAGGAGGAGGAGGAGCAGGAGGAGGAAGAAGAGGAGGAGGAGAAGAAGGAGGAGGAGGAGAAGGAGAAGAGAAAGAAAAAGAAGAAGGGAAGATTGGGGAGGAGGAGGAGGGCAAAACCACGAAGCATCATGAATGACGTGGCCGAGAGAAGAAAGAGTGAATAAAACAATCACAGCCCAGGCACCTGCCAAACCCCAGGGTTACTGACTGCAGACTGGGCATTTACCGAGGTGGCTGGGAGTCCCGAATTCCGAAACTCGAGACGAGGATGGACTTCCGGAGGTCACAGAGGTCAGAGGCACGTGCATTGACGACTTCCTGGTGTCTGGAGGCTTGGTCTGTGCTCTAGGTTTTGGTCCCCGTCTGAAAAAGCAAGACAACATGTTTTCAGCGTGTATCAAACGTGAGTCAACAATACTTAAATGTCTTGACACACATCAATCTTCAATATGAGGGATAAACTCAATAATGCAAAGCAATAATTGAACTCATGCATATTAGTATTTCCTTGATTAAAAAAGGGGAGGGGGGGCTGAGGAGAAGGGGGGTGGAGGAGGGAAGTTTGATCAATTCTGATCAAATAAGAGACTAGGATACCACTGCCCAGCAAGTAAGCGACACAAACCTTATCTGCCTCTTTGACGTGAATACTCATCAAAATGCACGAAGAAATAAAACGGTTGAAGAAATAAACGTCACCAAAAAGAACAATCATTTAAGGAAGTGTTTTTTGCTTTATTTACTCAGAACTTGCGTATACCAGTGCTGATTGAAAGACACCTTTCTCATGCATATGCGAGTCATCATCTCTCACAGAACGCAATGTTTGGGCGGTGAAATGCTCGCCAGAAGATGCATAGTATGAAACTTCGCAGCACATTAGTCGCGTGTATAGGATTGTGGCTTGTTGTTTGTTTGTTTGTTTGTTTGTTTGTTTGTCATTTTCCACGAGTCAGTCAGAAACTATCTAATGCACCTCACCTTCTGGCGTAGCAGAAGACTCCCAGAACAGCCGCCACCAGGACCACCACTGCAGCCACCACGCCTCCCACTATCGGCCCTGTGCTGCCGTCTGCAGCTGAAATTTGCATATTGGACACTTACATTGGACGCTTACATCCAATTCATGATGGGGAGTCATGCTTTGTTTTTCTATGTGAGTGCAACGCAATGGTGCATTGATTGAACTCAATATTGACGTCAGTTATCTTTAATGTTTACTTCAGAGTGGCAATTTACCAAAATTACTTCACAATGTCACATTAATCAATAACGGAAAGATGGGGTGCAGGGGTCGAAGTGAGTAACCAACCAACGTGGATCGTGACAAGGCCGACGCTGTGTAATTTCGTGGAAAGCCAGGTGAGTCCTGAAAAGGGCCGTTTGGTACGAGCGTTCGCTCTCGAGCGTTCGCTGTCTCAGCGTGAGTCAGTCGAGCTTGGCTGGTGTACTTCTCACGGAGCTTCGAGCGTGGCCAGCGTACGTAAGCTGGCCTCTGTCCATTCTAGTCCACTAGAGACTTCGCCTACCGGCGATAATGTATCTAGCCCAGTTGACATCACGTGATGGAAGGTTTTCGTCCTTAATATGCAAATGGAGGTCACACGAGAGACTTGTGCGATAGCCGATCTGCTCCTTGACATACGCCGTTAAAGTATTTCTAAGACTATTTTGCACAAAACTCTTAACATACTCGTGCTGCTGAGGCATTAAACAGACGTTTATTCGATAAAATTAAATGTTTGTGTTGAAATGGAAACAAGTTTAGACACCTGAATGATTTCTGTAAAAAGTGGAGAAAAAATCGTATCAGAACGAAGTTTTTGGCGCAATGCTGTAATGCGAAGGGTCAAGTCTATTACGCATTCATCGCGAACTGTGCCAGAGTCACTACTGACTTGGGTTCACAGAATGGCCTCTGGCTTCGTGGCTTTGTGCCTTTGAGGCCTAGGGTCGTTGTCGGCAAACTCTCGGAGTCGACCTCCTTCTTCAGACCTTCTTCAATAGCAGAGTAGTGTTTAAAATGTGTATTAACAAAGAAGAAGAAAAAATTAAAGGGTCTATTCTTTTAAAAAATCTAAACGTTCTTAATCATGGAAACGACGTTGTATGGGATTTTTTTCCCTGTAATATCCTTGCTTCAGTAAAACTGTCACCACTTATCGTTATATATTTTTTAATAAGTTGCATTACATTTCGTTTGACGTCTTTAATATAAAATGAACGTGGACGAATCTGCAATTGTCATAACTCACCTGCTGGAGTCGCGTTGACCGAGTTGCCAGTTTGTCCTGCGGGGGATGATGACGTCATATCCTGGGAAGCGAGCGTGGAGGAGGATGACGTCAACGTCACTGAGCTTGGAGACGGGGTTGTCGAACTTGCAGACCTGCTGGTACTGTACGAGCTCCATTGCGTAGAGGTGGTTTGGGCTGTTGTCCTTGTTGTTGGTGTAGTCGTCGTCGTTATTTTCGTCATCGTCATTGTTGTCGTCGTCACTGTCGTTGTTGATTGTGTAGTCATACCTGGGAAGTATCAAAACAACATTTTAATATAGTTACAGAAATAAAAACCGCTGGCGCTGAACCTCCAGGTTTTGGCATATTAAAAAAAAATGTAAAAAAAGATCGGGTTCGACCCCGCAATCTCTCGAGAAAAGAGGGGGAAAACACACACACACACATAAAAACACAAAAACCCAGGTCGGGTTCGAACCCACAACCTCTCGAAAAAAGAGAAGAAAAAAAAGTTTCAGCGCAGAATCAAACCTGGTCATGCATGACCAAGAGACGAACGCTCTACCAGCTGAGCCATTAGAGAATTGCTTTGATGGAGTGTTTGTAAAGCATGTAAATCCATTTCTAAGGTATTGGCCCAGGAACAATCGACCATATATTTAAAACATGATGGATAGGTTCAGGAAAGCTCCTATTATGACATGTTTTGTTTTCCTTTGGCATGTCATAGACGCTGAATTAACACTCACACAGTCACACAGAGGAGGAAGTGTATTATACTTTATAGATGTTCACACCAGACATGTGCATGTGTGGTACTGCTACCGAGCACCGTCGTTCTACAAGCAACGAGTCAATCCTGATAACACGATGCATAACTGGTAGGTTTTTAGGCTAGATTTGCTTTGAAAAGTTGCAGAAAATCTTATGGTGGTTACAATCTGAAGGTATAACAAGTTTTGACAAGGAAAAAATCAAGCAACTATAACCATTCTGACCGTTGTCAGCCATGTTTGCAGAAGCTCCTAATCTCGCTGGAAACAAGATTTCATACTCTTGTCGTGGAACCAAACGACGAAAAGATTGACCTGATTTTTCAATACAAACACTGTATTCATTTTGTTGTTTAGACTGCAAGTGTAACTTTTCTGACTTGCGTTCCACTCAACACATTTTTGACCTAGTGGACATGTACTCGATTAATTGACTCGATTAAATTGAACTGATGTATTTGATATACATTTGTATTAATCCTGAAAAATTAGGAAATCATACTTCATTCATTCGAGCATTAGTCTTGACAGCATTCAGCGGACGAAGTAAACATCAATCTACTTCAACCATAACGTAAGTGCGAGTTGCAGACGAAACTATCACAGTCACATGACACGGTGACGCCGAATGTCAAATCACTGCTATTTTACGGTCGAAATAATCGGAGAAAGTCTGAATAATCTGAGAAAGAAAATCGAATTGGTTTATTATGTGTATGAATACGAGTTTTTTAATCGACTTCGGTCAATTTCGCGCTGCCTTGCAGTGATGATTTGAATACGAAGCAGTCGTCTGCGAGGCGAAAATGATCTCGAAGCCAGCGAAGCCGAAGTTTCGACCATGAATGGAAAAAATCGTATTACGACCGTCAACCACTTTCTCTTCAAACCTCGATTCTGAAAATTTGATACATTCAATCGGACCTAACTTTCAGTTAGTGTGCAAAATCTCAAGGAAATCCGTCCAGTAGTTTTTGAGATATAAGCCGTGGAGTCGGGACAGGCAGACAGACAGACAGACAGACACACACACACACACACACACACACACATACACACACACACACACACACACACACACACACACACACACACACACACACACAGATAAAGTCTGTAGGACCTCCAGTAAACCATGAGGGATAATTCTTTCTCCTTTACCAGTGTTCTCAAATTCAGTGTTCGTCATTAAACAGCTTCAAAAAAAGAATTGACACGATGTTCAAAGACTACATGTACTGTGATGATGTTGGCCACCCGCTGCTGTTGCCACGTATACCACTCTCTGCCACTCATAAGCCACCGGAAGAAAAGTATAGAGAATAGACACGATCTTTTAATATCGTTAGAACTAGGGTAGTAAAAAG
>JAWQFJ010022642.1:0-15011 GCA_034096865.1 Theodoxus fluviatilis | reverse complement strand
GACAAAATACCAATAATTATACACAGATCAATGTAAGAAATTTAATTGAGCAAGATGATTGTTTTTCTTACCTGTCAGTAGCCGATCGTGGCGCTGGAAGGTCTTCTTGTGCATTCCTGGCAATCCAAAGATGGTGCTGAATTTCTCTCGAACCCGATGGCCTGTCCCAACCACATGACTAAACAGAGTCATCAGTCTGTTGACTTCAAATGCCACGTTCTTCTTTGTGGACCCTCCCACTCTTGGAGAACTCAGTTCATCGGCTCTGAAGGGGCATTTGTGACACAGGAGCTCCAATTTAGTGGAAAATCCTTGATTTCCACCCTCACAGATGCCTACTTCCAGTTGATTTTCAAAACATTCTGGGCAAGGAACTTGTGCCAGCAGTTTCGTCAACTGATCCACGTGGGAAATCAGCCACTTCTGAGACTGAGCATCTCCACAGGTAGTGTCTGCACTTCTGCTTGCTGCTATTTTTAATTTCTTCCAAGATGCAGAAACCGAAGTTGATCCACTAATTCCAGCTTGGGAAGTGGATGGAAACGGTTCTTGAGTTGCACAATCAGCCGACGAAGTGGATGGGACTGGAGAATCTGTTGTTGACATCGGTGCAGGAGGGGAAATAACTGATCGCTTGTGCCGTGAAAAATCAGTTGACATCGGCGCAGGAGGTGAAATAACCGATCACTCGTGTCGTGGAGAATCAGTTGACATCGGTGCAGGAGGTAGATCCTGCCGTTTTGCAGCCCTGGCAGCTTCTAACTGCCTGCTCCTAAGCAGTTTTCCTTTCCTCGGCATTTGGCTTCTTCAGTGCACCAAAATCACAATAAGAATACACGCGAAGAGCCACGAATAGATTCCACGATCAAACCTGAGGCGCCATGTTGTCGTCATGCAGTGGAGAATTGTGGGAGGAATCCTAAGCTTCTGATTGGTCCACGTGACCATTTCCTTTGTTCCCATGCAAAATAGGCTCTCCTATTCAGGTCAACTGCGCTATCACGAGTTAGTATAGAGGAGTTCTCTCCCTTGCAGTATTCTCCTAATGGAAAGAGCTACAAAATGATACCAAACATGTCGACATTCAAGCTTCGATCGTGTATGTTGTCAAGTGGAAAACAACGACACCGTCAGCTCCAAAAATCAAATAAACAATTTATTTCGGTGACAGGTAGTGTACATTTTAAGATTTTATAAATATTTTCGAGCACATTTCACACTTATAACGACCAGCACTGGTTAGTAGGATGGTTATGCAATTCAAATCTGCAATAATCCCGACATCGACGAAAATCAAGAAAATAGTGAGTTTGCACTGCCGTGTGTGTTTTAAGTGATGTCATGTATGCAGTAGATTACCTCTTAACCCTCTGGACGCCATTAATTGTTCACGGTTTTTACTCCCTGCAGCCAGTTATTTTCTGGGCGTGCCCCAAAACCGAGACCCCTCTTCTGTTTAAAAATATACAATTATTTTATTATTTGCTATAGAGGCAAAATTTTTGGAGGAAAGATGGAAAATTGAATGCTCTCTCTGATAGACCCACTGAAATTTATGTCCATGCAATACAATATGATAAGGAAAAAAAACTGAGACAACACAAATAAAAAACGTGTCGAGTGCCACTGACTTACTCGAGAATAATTTCCCGCATCGCTTCCTTTCTTCGCCCTCACTTGACCAGCATAGCGATTCGTTTCGTCGACCATCAAGTCAACGACTTTATTAGTTGAAATAGAGATGAAAAGCATCCAATTTAGATACATCATCGGGCACATGTTGAGGAGAGTCCATGCGCGAATTTAGAGCGAATTCAGAAGTTACCGATCGAGGTAGACACGCTGTTGCGCGATATCGACTGCGCACGCTGGCCCAGAAATGGCTGAGCTCGATCCTGATAGAGCGAATCTTTGAAATATTGTTCGATTCTGACTCGGAAAAAGAATTCCATGGCTTCACAGAGGAAGATTTGGTCGAGTTTGCCACAGCAACCATGAGTGGTCATACGCCGACGGAATCTTGGAGTGGGCTGGTTCAACTTCGATTTCGTCTGTCACTGTCAGTCTGTGGCAAACTCGACCAAATCTTCCTCTGTGAAGCTATGGAATTCTTCTTCCGAGTCAGAATCGAACAATATTTCAAAGATTCGCTCTTCATCAGGATCGAGCTCAGCCATTTCTGGGCCAGCGTGCGCACTCGAAATCGCGCAACAGCGTGTCTACCTCGATCGGTAACTTCAAAATTCGCTCTAAATTCGCGCACTTGAAGTGAAAAAATATGGCGACTGTTATTATGAAAGCGAGGCTCTTCTGCGCAGTCTCCATGCGTAGAGAGCTCTCACAATCCCAAGATTCATAGCAAACGGCGCCAGATTCAAACATGCCTATCCGTCTGTCGACTGTATCCGCCGACGGCTGTGAGGGGAGGTAACAACGTCGGCGGTTATGACCGCCGACGGCGCGCAGAGGGTTAATATCCTATAAGGAATTTCACAACTACAAGCTCCAGTCCTGTAAGGTTTTAGAGAAATGACACATAACACAGTTGGTATGTTAAAAAAATTCCTACTTCTATCTATATATTTGTAATGTTTTGATCTCCCGATCACATTGTATATCAAGGGAAGCAACTCCATTGAGAAATATTACACCCGGAGAGTGACCTCCCCTCACTCGGCCTAACAGTTATCGGGAATAAATACTGGTTACCGTAACCGTCTCGTGAACCTTCTCATTACCTATCCTAAATGGTCACCGACCATAACATGGTGTCAGAAGTGGGATCTGGAAAATATACATAGATATTTCCAGGAAAATAACGACGGACTGCCCGAAAACAAACTGTGAGTAACCAAATTCTTTCGCATGCTTTCCCACTAATCTCAGCATGGCTTCAGCATCGGGTAACCCTTCATTGAACTGGGCGGGGCGCAACCTCAACGAGGAATGGAAGAAGTTCGAGCAACACGCGAAGCTCATGTTCAAAGGCCCCCTACGTGCGGTTGAGCAAGATACCTCTTCCAAAAACGCGAACAAAGACAGGACGAAACCTTTGACGCGTTCGTCACCGACTTGAAAAACAAAGTGAAAGATTGTTCGTTCGATAAACCGGAGGAGCGTGTCAGAGACCAAATAGTGGCAGGCATCGCCTCCACAACCATCAGAGAGAAGCTCCTTAATGAAGGAGACGCGCTCACAATGACGAAGGCAATAGACATTGCCAATACTTTCGAGGCCACACAAAAACAACTGGCATCAATGTCTGTCACCACCTCTGTTGACTCTCTTCACACACGCAGAAGCGCCAGAAGACACACTGAGACAAGGCACAAGACCTGCAGAAACTGTGGCGGCACTCATGGCAAGAGGCAGTGCCCTGCATTTGGAAAAAGTTGCTCATACTGCAATAAAAAGAACCACTTTGCTGCCGTTTGCTTACAAAAAAGTACAGCAAGAAGATCCACAACGTGGAGAAAGAAGACGAGTACGACAACGACGACAGTGACAACCAGGATGGAAAGCTGATGATCGATGCCATCGACAACCAGCAGAAGCACAAAAACGCGGCATACGCTGACATCAAGGTGGGGACCAAAACCATAAAATTCAAGATCGACACTGGAGCTCAAGTCAACGTCATCCCTGTCTCAGTATTCAAGACCCTGTCCAAGCCACCTAAACTGAGAGATACTCAACAGCGCCTTGTTGCCTACTCAGGACAGCCTCTGGACGTCCGAGGATACGTTGAGGTCCCATGCACCTACAAGAGTCACAGCATCCAAAGCCGTTTCTACATTGCTGACACCAAGGGCCACTCTGAGCCAGTCCTAGGACTCCGCACTTGCCTAGACCTGCAGCTGATCCAGCTCATTCTCTCCGTGGATGCCTCAGAAGAGCCCATGACCAAGGACACCATCCTGAAAGACTACAAACACCTCTTCACAGGTTTCGGATGCCTTGAAGGTGAAGTAAAAATCCACCTCAAGCGAGACACAACCCCTGTCGTCCATCCAGTACGCCGAGTACCATTTGCCCTCAGAAATCAGCTGAAAACTGAACTCCAAGAACTGGAGAAATCTGGAATAATCTCCAGAGTAACATCGCCAACCGACTGGGTCAACTCTCTGGTCATCGTCCAGAAGCAAAGCGGCAAACTCAGGATCTGCCTTGACCCAAAAGACCTCAAAAAAGCCATCAAAAGGCCACATTATCCGATGCCTACTCTGGAAGGTGCACTCTCCAAAACAGCAGGTGCGAAGTACTTCAGCAAACTCGATGCACTGTCTGGCTACTGGCAAATGAAGCTAAGCGACAAATCATCTGTTCTCACTACCTTCAACACACCCTTCGGATGCTACCGATTCCACAGGCTTCCATTTGGGCTCGTCAATGCCCAAGTTGAGTTCCAACGGAAAATGGATGAGATTTTCGAAGCCCAGGAGTCACAACTCTAGTAGATGACATCCTCATCACTGGCCGTACCCGCAAAGAACATGACCAGTACCTACAAGCAGCACTCCAGAGAGCCACAGAAAGAAACCTGAAGTTCAACCAAGAGAAAATTATCATCGCAGCCAAAGAAGTCAAGTATTTCGGCCACATCATGTCCGCCGAAGGACTAAAACCAGACCCTGCCAAAGTAAAGGCTGTAGAAGAAATGGCACCGCCAAACAACAAAAAAGAACTCCAAACCTTCCTGGGAATGGTAACCTACCTCTCCAAATTTGCACCACAACTTTCAGAAGTCACCCAACCTATGCGACAACTCCTGAAAGAAGACAGCGAATTCATCTGGGACCAACAGCAAGACAAAGCACTCCAACTGACGAAGCGAATCATCTCCAGTCAGCCCGTGCTCGCCTTCTTTGACCCAGCAAAAACAACCACCCTGCAAGCAGATGCAAGCAAGCATGGCCTTGGCGCAACAATCCTTCAAGACGGGAAGCCAATAGCCTTCGCATCAAAATCCCTGACTCCAACTGAGCAGAACTATGCTCAAATAGAAAAAGAGCTCTATGCCATATGGTTCGGATGCCAGCGTTTCCACCAGTACATCTATGGACACAGAGTCAGAGTAGAGTCTGACCACAAGCCCCTGGAGAGCATCACCAAAAAGCCACTTGCAGCAGCCCCTCCTCGCCTGCAACGCATGCTCCTCCAACTCCAGAAGTACGACCTGGAAATTGTCCATGTACCCGGAAAGGACATACCCGTCCCCGACACCCTGTCAAGGAACTTCATCCAAGCAGAACCACAAGACACAAGCAGCGCAAAAAACCTCGACGAGTACGTCCACTACATCACCAGACATCTACCTGTCTCCAACTCCAAGATGGATCAGCTAAGGACCTCCACCGGAGAAGATCTCCAGTTTCAAGACCTCATGAAAACCATACAAGAAGGTTGGCCACACAAGCGCGACACCTGCAAAAACAGCATCAGAGAGTACTGGAACATCCGAGATGAACTCTCCATCATCGATGGAATCATCTACAAGGGCGAGAAGATCCTCGTACCTCAAGCAATGCGACCAGAGATGCTGCAGAAGATACATGCCAGTCACCTGGGCATCGAGAAGACCAAGCAGCGAGCCCGAGACATCCTCTTCTGGCCAGGCATGTCAAACCAGATCCACCAAACAGTCACCGCCTGCCCCGTCTGCTGCGAACTCAGCAAATCCAACTCAAAGGAACCACTGATCCCTCACAAGCCTCCATCTCGTCCATGGCAGAAGATCGGCACAGACTTGTTCACATGGAGCAACAGAAACTTCCTAATCACCGTAGACTACTACAGCCGTTTCTTCGAAATTGATTAATTGCTTACAACTACTTCCCATGCAGTCATCAGGAAGCTATCGGCACACTTTGCTCGCCATGGCATCCCAGAGACCGTGATAAGTGACAACGGTCCGCAGTTCACCGCCAAGGAGTTTCAAGATTTCACCACCAAATGAGACTTCAGCCACATCACCTCCAGTCCAGGTTACCCGCAGTCCAATGGCTTGGCATAAAAGTCAGTCCAAACAGCTAAGCGCATCCTCTCCAAAGCAAAACTTGATGGTGCCAATCCACTTTTTGCCCTGCTCGAGTATCGATGTACTCCTGTGGATGACCTCGCCTCACCAGCTCAACTTCTAATGGGCCGCCAGCTCCGCTCCATCCTGCCAGCTGCCGAAACAACTCTACAACCTACCACCATCAATCCCAACAAAGTAACCTCCAGACGTCAGCAGATTCAGGCAACAGAAAAAATACTACGACCGCTCTGCTCGCCCTCTGCAACCACTGAAACCTGGTGACACAGTAAATGTCCAACTCTTCAAGGGAGATGCATGGAAACCAGCTACTGTCACCAACTTGAAGAGCACCCCACGAACATACCAAGTGGAGACAAACGACGGTGGTACCTACACCCGCAATCGACGTTTCCTCAGGCCACGAGCATCAACACCAGAACAACCAACATCACAGCAACGTGCGCCAACACCAGTTCCAGAAGCCCCACCAAGCCTCACAGGCAGAATGGAAACAGACTTTCAAGAAAATACAGACTCAGCCCCCAGACCAGTACCAACACTTGGAAATTACACAACCAGATCAGGTCGAGCAGTGAAGAGTCCCAAGAGACTGGATCTGTAGACACACCTATATCTTCATCTATAAGATCTGACACGCAGGACACACCACATTAACCGGATAGGTTATTTCAGGACGTGGACTTGTAAACATACATATGAGCAAACAGCCAGTACACGTTACACCAGTGATACAACCATGGAAGACAAACAGGATTTTAAATGTTTATGCTTAATGTGTCCCATAATTTTATCCCTGTACATTGAAGTTTCTTCCCTCTTAATTTGGTCCCCATAATCCTTTCTTTCCATAAGAAGAGGGATGTAATGTTTTGATCTCCCGATCACATTGTATATCAAGGGAAGCAACTCCATTGGGAAATATTACACCCGGAGAGTGACCTCCCCGCACTCGGCATAACGGTTATCGGGAATAAATACTTGTTACCGTAACCGTCTCGTGAATCCTTCTCATTACCTATCCTAAATGGTCACCGACCATAACAATATTAACCCTTATCCTGGTAAGCGCGGCATTTGCCGCGCTCGCCTTTGTGGTCCGCCACTGGTAAGCGCGGCATATGTCGTTTCTGACACCACGTGCGTTCTGGCTCTCCCAAGTACAAGCCTATCATATAACTCTACGTTTACTGACTCCAGTTCATGCAGAAGAGGTTTCTCTACAGTCTACAGCTTGGCCAATCAACAATCGGGGTGGTTTTATGTGCTATAGTAGAAATTATGGTCTATCCTGAACGAATTGAAGCGGACGCTCGAGTCAACATGTCGCGATCGCGAAATCTGTTCGAAGATTTTAATCCTTCAGCTGCCGAAGATGAAGATGATGATGAAACTTTGGATGAAATAATCAGGCAAGCTGTAATTAGTTCTAGAATGCCGATCTCTCAAGCTGCGAGTGTTCGAGAGGTAGGAGAAGAGGGGTGGATGCGAACAGTTGATGAGCCGCTAATCGCGCCATTCACCGGTGAGTTGAAACTCCTCGCGGAGATCAACTCTTGACGCTGAGCCAATTGACTTTTTCAATCTATTCCTGGACGATACAGTTTTTGATTTGCTTGTGGAGAAAACAAACTTGTATGCTGAGAGGAAACTAACTGGAAAGCAACGAGCCGTCTCCTCATTCGCGATTGTTACGCTGGTCGCCTGTCACTAGTGTCAGCTGTGACGAAATGTAAACATTCCTTGCTCTCGTGATCCTCATGGGTATCGTTGTGAAATCGTTCATCCCAGCATATTGGAGCACAGATGAAGTCGATGCCACTCTGTTTTTTGGTCAGACAATGTCGCTCATACGTTTCCAAGGAATACTGAGCCACCTGCACTTGGCAGACAACGTGCTCGACGACAAGACTAATCCGTTGTTCAAAATACGGCCGTGTAGATAACTCTTCCAGATAGCAGAACTAGGTGGACATGTGTACTATCAAGTTTCATGCAACTGGATTACTGTGTTGTACTTTAAATTTCATTACAACTGGATTACTGCGTGTATTCTCAAGTTTCATGCAATTGGATTACTGGGTGTACTTCCAAGTTTCCTGCAACTGGATTACTGGTTTGGATGAGACTGCTTGCCGCAATAAGGCACACTGGTATGTGTGAATGTGCCTCCTACCTTCACCAGTGTTTTGTTTTTTTTACATGAAAGGGTATTCATGTATATAGCAATTTTCTTGATGCTTTTGTAGTATTGCTGGTTTGAGGTAAGTTTTTGAAAATGTTTGTGTAGTGTGTAATGCCTTCTTGTGTCTCATAATGACAAAAATCAGTAGAATTTTTCAGTTTTATTACAGACAAATGATCAAATCATGAATGTAGGAGACAAACTTTACTGCAGACTGTTTTCATGCTGAATTATCCACATATTGATGCTATTCAGTTTCTACATTTGCAATAATATGAGGAATATTGCATAAGATGGAAGAGTATAGGTAATCAGAATTACTTCATTTTGCCTCTCTAATACATGGATCATCGAATTTGCATTGTAATTTAAAGAGTGCATTTTTGGTCAAAGAGAATATACATTAGTATGCACAGATGATAAAGCAAACATCCAGTAGGGTTTATAGGGTATTTACCCACTATTGCATAGTGATTTACCTGTTTTATTTCTCAAGGAGTGAAAAACACACAAGTGTTTACCATTTAAAATTTGACCCAAAAACCAGGATTTCAATAAAGACTATAAACTGCACACCAAAATATTGTTCATTCAATTTCAAGCATTTTGTGTTTTTATTTTATGTGTCTATCTGTAACGGTTCATCAGCAATCTCAAAGTTAATGAAAGGTGTGCGTGTTGTTTGCTCGTGTTTTAGCACCACTGGCAGCCCATAACGTCATCGTTTTAGCACCAGTGTAAGGGTTAATACGCAAAAAGGTAAAACTTTATGCAAGAACTCTTCCGAGCCCGTTTCGCCGATCGCTTTGGCTTTGCTTTTTGGCATCGGCCCAGAGGACGGTTGGGAAGGGGTAGTAGGGTATTTTTCGTCACCAAATTTGACTTTGAAGTGACTTTTTTAGATCCTCGCAAGTTTCAGTCGGCCTTCGTCCTATGATCGCATTTTTGGTGGACCAACTCGGATCATATAATGTGTTTGGTATTTCCAAGTCAGTCTGAGTTTGTATGTAAACATGCTATAAAATCTGTTTACCCACACATCAGTCGTGGAAGCATGGGTACTCGCTAGTAATAATTAATATTGTGTAGATATGTAAGAAATTTTTTTGTGTGTAGTCAAAAATGAATGATGGTCATTCTAAGATCAAGTACAAAGTGTTTTTGATCTTTTTCTTTGCTTAATTTGCATGTAATTAGCATAGTTACAGTTAATTAAATGGAAATGGACCTCAAAATTATATATATTTATACACACACACACTGTATAATTTGTTATGATTTTGTCATGATTCCTCGACGTAACATCGGCAATCGCTGGCTGTCTCAGCTCACATCGCTTGCTTCAGTGGCAGTGGTAATTTGGCAGCTAAATGATGCCCACTGGAAACAGAATGATCAGATAGGCTTTCATCTCCTCCATGGAATTTTAAAATGTTCCGTTACCATTCTGCCTCGCATACAGTCTAGTCATGGATCATGATGAACATTTCCTCTGGAAAGAGTTGCAGAAAATATGCTACTGGTTCTGCATCAAGTCCGAGTGGTACTTGTAGACCAACTGCTTGTACGAAAGGATCGTTAGCAAATTCCTCGACAGTGTCTGACCATTCGGCAATGCTGAAATCATCATCCGATGACGAGGTCAAAATAATTTGCTCAAGGCAGTCTGATAAATCACTTGTGTGGACACAGGAAACAGTTACATCACTCTGATCCTTCTCCGAGTCTAACATTTCTAGATGAAACCATTTCGATAAAAAAACCGAATCACTGCCTGAACCACAGTTGGCATTACTGTCCGCCATTTTTGCAATGGAGAACGCCCACAAAAAATTAGTGAAAAAGCTGAATAACTCAGTAGAAACTTATCAAAATCCGTTCAACAAATTCATGGAGATGCACTAACCATCAGGGTTCGTACAGGTCATGGAAAACCTGGAAAGTCATGGAATTTGATTTTTCATTTTCCAGGCCTGGAATATCATGGAATTTCAATTTAAGTCATGGAATTTAATATTTAAAAAAAGAAAAAAAAATGTTTTCTAGGCTGTGCTTCACGCGATACTCTCAATCTATTTTTACACACTGAACGACAGGAAAACGTGCCCTTGCATCCCATTGGTTAATTTTGAAGGCTCGTTTGTCTTCTGCTTCCTGATTGGTTCTTTGGCTAGGTGACCTGGTTTCATTTCCACGCCGGTTGGGTCAGTTAGTTCAAACAAGGAGAAAGTGAAAAGAGCTTGTTTTGTTTGTGGTGCAGTGTTTCTACCCAGAAGGTGTCCAGTCGGTCCTGTGGATGGCAAAATGACTGGAACTGTGAACTCGGCTCACTGCACTGTTGCACCTCTGCCTCAAAATGAGACATCTCACTGACAACATCATCGAAATCACTGGCTGCCATTCTCTTGGCTGCTTCAAGGACCTGGAGGCAGTTCTGGAACTGGGCTTTGTTATTTTAGCGCAGATCTTTCTTCACAAAGTCATTTGGAGACATCCAGCTCAGGTTCCTGGCAAGGCCATATCTGATGGGGCTTTTATCCAGAACTTTCAGCACAAGAGCCTGCGCCAGTTTGGTCGTGCGCCATACACTTTTCTCTTTAAAACTGTCATGTATCACAGTACGCTAAGTCATGGAAAATGTTATTGAGGCTCATGGAAAGTCATGGAAAAGTCATGGAATTTTGTTTCTAAAAACCTGTAAGAACCCTGAACCATGCGGGAGTAGTGCAATACTTTCCTTCAGTGATGGAGAGCTTCTCACCAGAGTTATTTCCCTTGGAAATCAAGGCATGAAACGGAGCGGTTACAAGTGGTGTAGGATTTAGACTCACAAGCGGTTAGGAGAGGTACAGAACATTAAGAGTTAATCTGAACATAAATGTAATAAATTGTGTGCAGAAAATGCTTCTTTTACTTATATAGTGCTCATAGGGAAGAAGGGGCAGTGCACAGTTTGTTGTTTACATTTAAATTCAACTTTTTTTTCCCAATCAACAAAAGTTTGGGGTTGGAAGGAAAAAATAGGGTTAAGTTACCATAACCATAGGTTTTGTTGTTTTGTTTTCTTCTTCTTCCTCCTCCCCCACCCCATCCCACCCCACCCCCATCCCCATCTCCAAAATCTAGGGCAACCTTAGGGTGGGTGATGGCATTTGAACTATGACTAAATTCCATGTGAACCTGGGTGCTCATTGGTTGTCTGAAATACCTGTGGGCCGATCAGTTATTTGATACCAAAGATGTCTTTGATAATACTATCATGTAGCTCAGTTGTGCGTACTTTTTCTTTTCCTGCAATTTTTTTTTGCAGATTGACTGTTGAGAAATACAGCTCCACAGAAATTTGGGACACAACAGTTTTTCTCACACAGTTTGCAAGAGAATCAGTTCTTCAGAAGAACATATCTCAGTCTGATATAGAAATAGGTCAGTATCGATACACAATGCATAAGTATGCAGTGGATCCTATATATAGGAAACCAATCAGC
Organism: Theodoxus fluviatilis; assembly: GCA_034096865.1. NCBI lineage: Eukaryota > Metazoa > Mollusca > Gastropoda > Cycloneritida > Neritidae > Theodoxus > Theodoxus fluviatilis. The sequence goes on along the minus strand of JAWQFJ010022642.1, from coordinate 3,301 downwards.
AGAAAACAGCGAAATAACTGTCTCGCCACCAATCAGCACCTGGCTTTGCACATGATTTAAACAGGTGTATGCCGTGTGCCTTTGCACTGTCCATGCATGCATGAGTAAAGCACATGCTAGTTCTCAGAGAGTGCTCTCAGTTGACATGCTTCACTGTGGAGCCATTTTTGGTTTCTTTGTGTTGCTTCATATTTGCAGATGCACAGAAAGGATCACTAAAAAAGAAAGGACTGAGGTTTTTTCCCTTGATGCATTTGTTTGTAGCCTTATTTTCCTGCACCCTTTCTGACTGAAATGTTCACTGCTTGGGGATCTTGTCTTCTTTTACAGCTCCCCACACCTTGTGGAGGTCCGAGAGAGAGTGCGGATCAACGGCAAGCCTCTGGCCAGGGAAGACTTTTGCCGATATTTCTGGGAAATATACACTCGTCTGCAGGACACAAAGGTGGGCAGTGCTACAGTGGGAAGGGGTGGACAGATAGAGAGGAGAATTTCTTGTGACTGGAAGGCATGGAGGAAAAAGAAAATAAAAAAAAGAAAGTTTATACTCTTTCTTTCTTTCTTTCCTTCTTTCTTTCTGTCTGTCTTTCTTTCTTTCTTTCTTTCTTTCTTTCTTTCTTTCTTTCTTTCTTTCTTTCTTTCCTTCCTACTGGAAATGACTGCCTGGAAAAGAAAACAGTGTTTCCAGGATGTAGCATTGACTGCCTGCTTCTCAGAAGTCAGGGAAGCATGAAATTCTGCAGTGTGCAGACCTGGGCCTCCAGTGGCCATCTGGAAGGGCATAGACAGAACCTTGTAGGAGTTAGTTTCAGAATATAAAGTGCCACTCAGGAAATGTGACTTCTACTTTTGAGTAGTTGCCTAAGTTTTACCTATATTGATGTATAATATCTGTGGGTTGTTATAACCTTTTCTTTTCTGACCTCTGCCCAATAATAGAGTAGTGTGTGTGGGAGGGGGGGGGGGGGGGGGGGGGGGGGGGGCTGACCCAAGTACATATCAGCCTTCCTGGAGAAGATCTTGGATGTCCCCAGTCCTGTCCTTAAAGCAGCCTCCGGAAAGGTCTGTCACTGTGTCCATTAGAAAGGCAATGCTGTCTCAGAGAACCCACATCATCTGCTTCATACAGTGTCCTTAACCCGTTCCATGCCCTTATGACTGAATATTCAGTCACGCAATTACGCCCTCCATAGTGCCCTTATGACCGATTATTCGGTCACAGAGATTCAGAAATTTGTAGATACCCCTGTGTTCAGCTTTTGATGACGAAACGAACAGGAACGCCTACCCTAGGCAAATGCTAGGGTATGCTACAGTCTGATCATATCAGCAGAGTGCATTTTGGCTGAGGGGAGCGAGAAACTGAGGTCACCCCACTTTAAGCAAGCGCACAGTTATCATGCACAGTTGTAAACAATGGCAGTGTTCACACCGTCTACAAGCAAAGGCGTGAAGCGTGGTCAAGTATCGCCTGCTCGGTTAGCAGAGGCTAGTGAGCAGAGGAGGACTTAGAAAGCGATTTAGAGTCAACAGATTCCTTTGATCAGGTCAGTGACGATGACGATCTCGAACTTTGCACTTGACGTGTGTTTGCGGAAGTTGGCGACTCGAGAGATGAATCCGAGATTGTGGAACAACCTGCAGTGGCAGCGTCTGGCCTTTCTGCTGCTGCTTCTGACTCTGAAATGAATTCAGACAATTAACTATCATCCCCCCGTGATCGAGGATCGCCTTATCCCTCTTCTCGTCGGGCATCGACCTCTGCATCTTCTCGTCGAGCGCCACGGAGGGGTGGTCAAACTCTTCACGCATGTGGATTTCCTTCCCCCAAATAGTGAGTCACCTCAAATTCCTCAGTTATCAGGACATGCTAGGATCAAAGTCAGCACCGCAAACTTTCAGCCTGTTGACTACTATCACGGACAGTCTCATTCACCATCTCGTTTCTGAAACCAATCGGTATGGAGACCAAACCTTAGCTGCAGCAGTGCAGGGTGGGTTTCGAAGGCATTCCAGGCTTCTTGCCTGGAGAAATGAGAAAATCACGACAGACGAACAGGGTACTAGGCCAAGCGATGTCGGGTCTGCCACAAGAAGGGCATCCGCCGTGTCACCAAGGTCATGTGCCCTGACTATCCTGACCAGCCTGTTCTCTGTGCTGTTCCATGCTTCCGAACTTACCACACAGTAAAAAAATTCTGAACTGTCTAGTGGTGGATATACCCTTGGGATGCAAAAGGACCTTACTGTACCAGGCTAGCTTGTGCCATGTCTGCCACTAGAAAGGAATCTCCTGGGTCTCCAAAAGCTTGTGGCCAGACTGTCCTGATTAGCTTGGATTCTACCCTGCTTCATGCTTCAAGCTGAAATACTGGACTGCTCACTTGAACTGACTTTTCATTGAGATGCATGCATGACAAAATATTACAATCCTTTCCTTCACAGATCATAGTAATTACTGCAGTTGTTTCTTTTTGAATTTGCCTGGCATGATATTGATCATAGCAATCATGCATGACTTTGAAAAGTGTGTACATGTGAATTTCTCATTTTCATCATTATGTAGATAGAACTGTTACAATGAAGGCTGAAGAGAAAATATCCTACAAGCCTTTTTATACTTGTCTAAATACAGTAGTCTCTTCTTGAATTTGCCTGGCATGATAGTGATCATAGCAATCATGCATGACTTTGAAAAGTGCGTACATGTGAATTCCTCATTTTCATCATTATGTAGATAGCATTGTTACTACCTGAAGGCTGAAGAAAAAGTATCCTACAAGCCTTTTTATTCTAGTGTGAATACAGTAGTTCCTTCTTGCATTTTGCTGGCATGATAGCAGCAATTTTGCATGACTTTATCTACAGTAATTGCTGTAGGTGTCACAGTTTGTATCTTTCTTTGTACTATTGATATAGTATGTTCAAATAATTTTCAGTATTTAGTTTCATAAATATTTTGTAAGAAAAAAGATACTGAGACACTTGAGACATAGTGTTACAATATAAAAAACTAATAATACATTTTTTACTTTTTTTTTGGGTTGAGTATACCATGACGATGTACAAGAAATCATCATTAATTTTATTTTAAGGCATTGGTAAATTTTGTTTTATTCAAGCTTGATTTAAGAAATAAAGTCTCCAAAAATCATGTCATTGTGTTTGTTGTGTTCCTGATTGTCTGTGCTTGCAAAGAAATATGTGTTTTATGGGGTTGTTATGCACTGAAATTGATATATGATTTTTCTCCTGAACTCAGTGTTGTTTTATGCAATTTTTACTGAAATACCCTGGCACT
>JAWQFJ010022641.1:55000-81285 GCA_034096865.1 Theodoxus fluviatilis | reverse complement strand
AATATTTAAGAGACCAAGGTCAAGAAAACCTGAAACTGCAGAAGTGCTGACCTCTTCTCCCTACAAAAACAAGGTGACTGAAAAACTAAACAACAAGAAACCCAAGAAACCAGCAGACAAACGGAGAAACAAAGGCAAGCCTGAGAAGAAAAAAAAGAAGGGACGAGAATCTGAAAACGAGATGAGTGAAGAAGAAGAGGAATGGCCCTGCCTCATTTGCTGTGAGCCTTACAGCAGAAGCAGACCACGAGATGTGTGGATACAGTGCCAGGTTTGTCTCCTGTGGGCACACGAGGAATGTACACCTGGACTACCGCAGTTCATCTGCCCGAACTGTAAACTCCCCTTGTGCCCTCATGAGTTCAAAGCCAACCCGAAGCCTCTGCTGGGCTATTGATAGCCTCTTTTTTGGGAGGTGTAGATGGTCCAGCATGCTAAGGCGTTGGGCTTTGCAGCGAGGCGCTGTGCCGTGGTTCAATCCCAGGGGCGGGAGAGATGGGGAAAAAAGTTATGTTGCCCGAACTGTGAATCGGATGACTCTGATTAACTCTTTCCGTACCAGGAACGAGCACAGCTCAGTCCCGTGGTTGTTTTTTTTTTTTTTTTTTTTTTTATAGGTTTTTTTGTGGTTTTTTTGTGTAACATATAGAACAGTCATTCTTCTCCAAAACAAAAAATCAGCATGAAAAAAAATGGACAAATGATTTTTTATGATTTTTTTTTTCAATGTCACATAAAAAATTACTTGGTAGGATAAGTGTTAAACCCAAACAAGCTGTTCAAAGCTGAATAATGGATGGGGCAAAAGGCACCACACGCATTGGGCAAAGGGCCCAGGTAATGCGCTTTGCCCCACACTAAAAGGCGTTTTGCCCCGGGTATGGGGCAAAAAGGCAAAAAATAAAATTTTCTTTTTCATCCAACTGTGCTCTTGTCGTTTTTTCTGTCCAGGAGTGTTCGTGATATTTTGTAGCCTAGGTAGGCCTTTATAGTTTGCACCTACTCGGAACTATCTGTGACTTCAACAAGAAGAGTACTTGAGATTCTTGCTTAAGGGGGGCGCTTTGCCCCACTCTACTATACTTTCGAAACTGTTGTAGGGATTTTCACCCCTGGTCGCCACACGAGCATCGCGCCTTATATGTGGCAAGCAGCAGTTGTCGCAAGCGATAATCGCTCCGTGGATGTCCACACGACAGTCCAGAGCAGAACGCGAACACCTCAGTTAGCCTCACCAACGCTTCAGTTCCTGAATGCGTGCATTGGCTCGGCAATAAGACAAGGAATGATGAACCATAGTGTTTTTGGAAATACTTGTATGAATACGTACGTGCATGGATATCTTGAGACTCGTGTGCGGAGGCTGTACAACAATTGTTAACCGTGCATGTGACTATGTCGGACTTGCATTAAGAAATATTGAATTGGCGGTTTACATATGGTCAAGAGTACAGAGGTGGGCATATAGGGCGAATTCTGCTACCTGCCTGGGAAGTTTTGCCTCTCAAAATCAAACTTGAAATCCCGCAGTCTTCCAACTTGTTTTGCTGTATTCAGAATAGATTAATGTTTCTGTCAATCAAAGTTTTTGTCATTAAAAAATGCTACATGTTGAGTTATTTGTGTTTTTGTGTGAAAGATCGTGTGTTGGGAACCGGAAAGAGAGTGACTCTTTTCAAAAGTGTTCTTTTTCGCACAAAATTTCACACACACGGAAAGCAATTTCAATGCATGTTCTCTGCCTTCATTGAACTTGGGACATTGTTCTTCATAAGAGACTAACTGAAAAACATAAATGATAACCCAGAATCATTACAATTATTTCATTGATTTTGTGTTAACGTTACGTTATGAACAACATGTACTGTTATGAACAACTGCTTACTATTTCATTCAGGGCTAATGTGTACAGATTTAGTATGCCTGGCAAGGGTTGCAATTGTTGCTGTCTTCCCTATGCACCCACTGAAACATATAGTTCCTGATTCTAAATTAGAAATTGATCACTTGTACTTAAAAAATAAGTGTGTCACGGTGTTATGAACATCCAATGACCTAGTCGTCTATTTTTAGGTGTACAAAGAGTTAATTCAAGTATTTTTTTATTTTTTATTTTCTGCTTTTCTGCTGTACATTGGTTGGATTAGGCCGTGTAAATAAATATGTCTCTGGATGCAACAGGTTTAAATGGGAAATGTGTAACTTTTTCAAGAGGTTACGAGACATGACTCATGTCACAGCGTAGTGCCCAACTCTGTACTCTTGACCATATACATATCATAGGTATTCTGCAGTCCCGAAAGACCATAGGATCAGCACACTCAAGGGCCATGTCGGGTTGTAGTACATCTCCTGTGGCTGAGAAGAATAAATGCACTGTAAATGATCACTTTGCGCCTCTAAAAGAAACTAGCTCCTCCTCCTCCTCCTCCTTCTTCTCCCGTCCGAAATAAAATTGGTCAACTAAACGATATGTTTAAACTCATCAACGTGTTAGAAATCATATCTAAAAATTTTTAAGCAACATTAGTTGAAAAATCTCGTGGATGCCATCTGCTAATATTAATTCGTTTCTTTGGTACTTTATACTTTACAGACAACCGACGGAGTAATCTCCCCTCCGCAGATGCACGTGTTCCTTTCGCGGCGACACAAACGGTGTTTACCAGTCCCGTGTCTGTGATCTCAAGGTCTGTTCGACGGAATTTTTCTCGAGTAGAAATAGCAGTGGGTCAAGTGCGGTGATCTTGTTACTTGTTTTATTAGTGCACCTCTGTGTGCCGACGTAAGCTACCGGATCTACATTGTAATCGGTTAAACTGCTTTGAAACCGAAGCAGTATTTATTTTATCAATCTGATTCAGTGATCGATTCGAATCATAAACGATTTGAGAAGCGAGATTCAGTTTTGAATTAACTAATTGTGTTTTGTGAATGACTGATATACTCAGAAACATAAAGGAGCATACTTGTCATTGCCCCTTAATTGAATGTTTTCACTAGTGTCCCTCCACCACTCACCCATAAGCCTTGAATCGTCTGTCTCCCATATCTCTCTTTGACACTTGACTTGCACTCATCAACCATGCCGTCCGTAGTGTTTGCTGTATTGATCTTTGTAATCTGCTTTGAACATGATATATTATTTATGTCCGAATTTTCCTAATTTCCAAATTATACAACAAACTACATCATTTGACACTAATTCATTACATTTACAATTGCTGCTATCTTACATTTTGGTTAGCAGGATCATGGCATAAATAATTCTATCAACGCAGACCCCAATAACTCAGATGCAAATTAGTGTGAGTTGCATGATCCTGTATTGTATGAATGCCACATGTGTGGATATTTTTCTAGCAGCACACAGCCTTGCACGTTTCCTCATTGTGAAATTTCAGACTACTCCCAGCTTCTAGCCTGCAGGATGGATCTGAGCATCGGTAGCTCCACTGAGCCACCATGCAAAAAATCCAGGGTAGAGGACAAATCTGAAGACGACCCACAGGATCTTAGGACAGACAAGAATGTTGCTGCTGATCCAGCGGAGCCAAATGCCAAAGGAGACAGTTCCACTGTACCAGAATCTCCACCGACAACAGATGCTGCCAGTCAGCAGGAGAAGTGTTCTGCAGTGACTGAAAAAGATGTCGGAATCACTGAGTATGTCAGTAATCATGAAGGATTCACTGCCATCATCAAGCAAAGGTAGGTTTCCGAGAAATTTGACAGATGACATGAACTGTTGTATGTGTGTATAAAAGTGAGTGAGTGTATGTGTGTGTGTTTGTGTGTATGTATGCATGTGTGTGTGTGTATGTGCTAATGTGTATGTATGCATGTATGTATACATGTTTGTGTGTGTGGAATTAATTTGAATAGAATATATATCTCATTATGTGTGATCTGTGTGTATGAATAGAAGTACATGCTGTCAAATGTCATGTTCACAAGTCTTAGCCTACCCCTGCATTTGCTCTGCCAGTAAAACCTGAAGCAAAAGTGTCCTGCTGTGTTTCATCAGTTGCAGGAGACAACAGTAATGCAATGGCATCAAGTAGCTGCAGCTGAGCTTCTTTCAACTCAGATAGAAGTTAACCCAGGGACTGTGTAGCTGTGCCTTTCTAAGTGGTGTTTATAAACACTGCATTCGTGGCCTGGGTTTATGCAGGCTGGGGTTGTGTGATAACTACCTTGCACAGATAAGTGAGATGCTGATTCATGAGTTAGGTAAATAGTAAAATATCATTACGCAAAAAAATAAAGAATTGTTGTGGTTAAGGTAACATGGCCACACAAAAAGGGGGGGGGGGGGGGGGGGGGGGGGGGGCGGTAGGTCTGCCTAAACTCAAATTTTTAAATGTTGTTGAAAAAAAAATGTTTTAGAAGAGGCCAGATTGAACATAAATCAAGTGTCTCTCTCACTGAAAACACTTTTAAAAACAAAAATATTGGATTTCCTGAGTGCTTGTAGGGCAGGGAAGATAGGATGGCATGCAGCTCGTTTTTACTCTCGTTTTTAAAATAGTTGGGAATAAAGGTGTCGAGTCAGCAGGAAAAAATAGGGTCAGTCATGTTACTGTAACCACAGCATTTTGTTTTTATCCTACGTGTGTTAGCAGTCTTTCAACGCCACATTTTATCCTACGTGTGTTAGCAGTCTTTCAACGCCACACTTTATCCTACGTGTGTTAGCAGTCTTTCAACGCCACATTTTATCCTACGTGTGTTAGCAGTCTTTCAACGTCACATTTTATCCTACGTGTGTTAGCAGTCTTTCAACGCCACATTTTATCCTACGTGTGTTAGCAGTCTTTCAACGCCACACTTTATCCTACGTGTGTTAGCAGTCTTTCAACGCCACATTTTATCCTACGTGTGTTAGCAGTCTTTCAACGCCACATTTTATCCTACGTGTGTTAGCAGTCTTTCAACGTCACATTTTATCCTACGTGTGTTAGCAGTCTTTCAACGTCACATTTTATCCTACGTGTGTTAGCAGTCTTTCAACGTCACATTTTATCCTACGTGTGTTAGCAGTCTTTCAACGTCACACTTTATCCTACGTGTGTTAGCAGTCTTTCAACGTCACACTTTATCCTACGTGTGTTAGCAGTCTTTCAACGTCACATTTTATCCTACGTGTGTTACCAGTCTTTCAACGTCACATTTTATCCTACGTGTGTTAGCAGTCTTTCAACGTCACATTTTATCCTACGTGTGTTAGCAGTCTTTCAACGTCACATTTTATCCTACGTGTCTTACCAGTCTTTCAACGTCACATTTTATCCTACGTGTGTTAGCAGTCTTTCAACGTCACATTTTATCCTACGTGTGTTAGCAGTCTTTCAACGTCACATTTTATCCTACGTGTGTTAGCAGTCTTTCAACGTCACATTTTATCCTACGTGTGTTAGCAGTCTTTCAACGCCACATTTTATCCTACGTGTGTTAGCAGTCTTTCAACGTCACATTTTATCCTACGTGTGTTAGCAGTCTTTCAACGCCACATTTTATCCTACGTGTGTTAGCAGTCTTTCAACCTCACATTTTATCCTACGTGTGTTAGCAGTCTTTCAACGCCACATTTTATCCTACGTGTGTTAGCAGTCTTTCAACGTCACATTTTATCCTACGTGTGTTAGCAGTCTTTCAACGCCACACTTTATCCTACGTGTGTTAGCAGTCTTTCAACGCCACACTTTATCCTACGTGTGTTAGCAGTCTTTCAACGCCACACTTTATCCTACGTGTGTTAGCAGTCTTTCAACGTCACATTTTATCCTACGTGTGTTAGCAGTCTTTCAACGCCACATTTTATCCTACGTGTGTTAGCAGTCTTTCAACGCCACACTTTATCCTACGTGTGTTAGCAGTCTTTCAACGCCACACTTTATCCTACGTGTGTTAGCAGTCTTTCAACGTCACATTTTATCCTACGTGTGTTAGCAGTCTTTCAACGTCACATTTTATCCTACGTGTGTTACCAGTCTTTCAACGTCACATTTTATCCTACGTGTGTTAGCAGTCTTTCAACGTCACACTTTATCCTACGTGTGTTAGCAGTCTTTCAACGTCACATTTTATCCTACGTGTGTTAGCAGTCTTTCAACATCACATTTTATCCTACGTGTGTTAGCAGTCTTTCAACGCCACATTTTATCCTACGTGTGTTAGCAGTCTTTCAACGTCACATTTTATCCTACGTGTGTTAGCAGTCTTTCAACGTCACATTTTATCCTACGTGTGTTAGCAGTCTTTCAACGTCACATTTTATCCTACGTGTGTTAGCAGTCTTTCAACGTCACACTTTATCCTACGTGTGTTACCAGTCTTTCAACGCCACATTTTATCCTACGTGTGTTAGCAGTCTTTCAACGTCACATTTTATCCTACGTGTGTTAGCAGTCTTTCAACGTCACATTTTATCCTACGTGTGTTAGCAGTCTTTCAACGTCACATTTTATCCTACGTGTGTTAGCAGTCTTTCAACGTCACATTTTATCCTACGTGTGTTAGCAGTCTTTCAACGTCACATTTTATCCTACGTGTGTTAGCAGTCTTTCAACGTCACATTTTATCCTACGTGTGTTAGCAGTCTTTCAACGTCACATTTTATCCTACGTGTGTTAGCAGTCTTTCAACGTCACATTTTATCCTACGTGTGTTAGCAGTCTTTCAACGTCACATTTTATCCTACGTGTGTTAGCAGTCTTTCAACGTCACATTTTATCCTACGTGTGTTAGCAGTCTTTCAACGTCACATTTTATCCTACGTGTGTTAGCAGTCTTTCAACGCCACATTTTATCCTACGTGTGTTAGCAGTCTTTCAACGTCACACTTTATCCTACGTGTGTTACCAGTCTTTCAACGCCACATTTTATCCTACGTGTGTTACCAGTCTTTCAACGTCACATTTTATCCTACGTGTGTTAGCAGTCTTTCAACGTCACACTTTATCCTACGTGTGTAAGCAGTCTTTCAACGTCACATTTTATCCTACGTGTGTTAGCAGTCTTTCAACGTCACATTTTATCCTACGTGTGTTAGCAGTCTTTCAACGTCACATTTTATCCTACGTGTGTTAGCAGTCTTTCAACGTCACATTTTATCCTACGTGTGTTAGCAGTCTTTCAACGCCACATTTTATCCTACGTGTGTTAGCAGTCTTTCAACGTCACATTTTATCCTACGTGTGTTACCAGTCTTTCAACGTCACACTTTATCCTACGTGTGTTAGCAGTCTTTCAACGCCACATTTTATCCTACGTGTGTTAGCAGTCTTTCAACGTCACATTTTATCCTACGTGTGTTACCAGTCTTTCAACGCCACATTTTATCCTACGTGTGTTAGCAGTCTTTCAACGCCACATTTTATCCTACGTGTGTTAGCAGTCTTTCAACGTCACATTTTATCCTACGTGTGTTAGCAGTCTTTCAACGTCACACTTTATCCTACGTGTGTTAGCAGTCTTTCAACGTCACATTTTATCCTACGTGTGTTAGCAGTCTTTCAACGTCACATTTTATCCTACGTGTGTTAGCAGTCTTTCAACGCCACATTTTATCCTACGTGTGTTAGCAGTCTTTCAACGCCACATTTTATCCTACGTGTGTTAGCAGTCTTTCAACGTCACATTTTATCCTACGTGTGTTAGCAGTCTTTCAACGCCACATTTTATCCTACGTGTGTTACCAGTCTTTCAACGCCACATTTTATCCTACGTGTGTTAGCAGTCTTTCAACGTCACATTTTATCCTACGTGTGTTAGCAGTCTTTCAACGTCACATTTTATCCTACGTGTGTTAGCAGTCTTTCAACGTCACATTTTATCCTACGTGTGTTAGCAGTCTTTCAACGTCACATTTTATCCTACGTGTGTTAGCAGTCTTTCAACGCCACATTTTATCCTACGTGTGTTACCAGTCTTTCAACGCCACATTTTATCCTACGTGTGTTACCAGTCTTTCAACGTCACATTTTATCCTACGTGTGTTAGCAGTCTTTCAACGCCACATTTTATCCTACGTGTGTTAGCAGTCTTTCAACGCCACATTTTATCCTACGTGTGTTAGCAGTCTTTCAACGTCACACTTTATCCTACGTGTGTTAGCAGTCTTTCAACGTCACATTTTATCCTACGTGTGTTAGCAGTCTTTCAACGTCACATTTTATCCTACGTGTGTTAGCAGTCTTTCAACGTCACACTTTATCCTACGTGTGTTAGCAGTCTTTCAACGTCACACTTTATCCTACGTGTGTTAGCAGTCTTTCAACGTCACACTTTATCCTACGTGTGTTAGCAGTCTTTCAACGTCACACTTTATCCTACGTGTGTTAGCAGTCTTTCAACGTCACACTTTATCCTACGTGTGTTAGCAGTCTTTCAACGTCACACTTTATCCTACGTGTGTTAGCAGTCTTTCAACGTCACACTTTATCCTACGTGTGTTAGCAGTCTTTCAACGTCACACTTTATCCTACGTGTGTTAGCAGTCTTTCAACGTCACACTTTATCCTACGTGTGTTAGCAGTCTTTCAACGTCACACTTTATCCTACGTGTGTTAGCAGTCTTTCAACGTCACACTTTATCCTACGTGTGTTAGCAGTCTTTCAACGTCACACTTTATCCTACGTGTGTTAGCAGTCTTTCAACGTCACATTTTGTCCTACGTGTGTTAGCAGTCTTTCAACGTCACACTTTATCCTACGTGTGTTAGCAGTCTTTCAACGTCACACTTTATCCTACGTATGTTAGCAGTCTTTCAACGTCACATTTTATCCTACGTGTGTTAGCAGTCTTTCAATGTCACATTTTATCCTACGTGTGTTAGCAGTCTTTCAACATCACATTTTATCCTACGTGTGTTACCAGTCTTTCAACGTCACATTTTATCCTACGTGTGTTAGCAGTCTTTCAACGTCACATTTTATCCTACGTGTGTTAGCAGTCTTTCAACGTCACATTTTATCCTACGTGTGTTAGCAGTCTTTCAACCTCACATTTTATCCTACGTGTGTTAGCAGTCTTTCAACGTCACATTTTATGCTACGTGTGTTAGCAGTCTTTCAACGTCACATTTTATCCTACGTGTGTTAGCAGTCTTTCAACGTCACACTTTATCCTACGTGTGTTAGCAGTCTTTCAACGTCACATTTTATCCTACGTGTGTTAGCAGTCTTTCAACGTCACACTTTATCCTACGTGTGTTAGCAGTCTTTCAACGTCACATTTTATCCTACGTGTGTTAGCAGTCTTTCAACATCACACTTTATCCTACGTGTGTTAGCAGTCTTTCAACGTCACATTTTATCCTACGTGTGTTAGCTTTCTTTCAACGCCACATTTTATCCTACTTGTGTTAGCAGTCTTTCAACATCACATTTTATCCTACGTGTGTTAGCAGTCTTTCAACGTCACATTTTATCCTACGTGTGTTAGCAGTCTTTCAACGTCACATTTTATCCTACGTGTGTTAGCAGTCTTTCAACGTCACATTTTATCCTACGTGTATTAGCAGTCTTTCAACGTCACATTTTATCCTACGTGTGTTAGCAGTCTTTCAACGCCACATTTTATCCTACGTGTGTTAGCAGTCTTTCAACGTCACATTTTATCCTACGTGTGTTAGCAGTCTTTCAACGTCACATTTTATCCTACGTGTGTTAGCAGTCTTTCAACGTCACATTTTATCCTACGTGTGTTAGCAGTCTTTCAACGTCACATTTTATCCTACGTGTGTTAGCAGTCTTTCAACGTCACATTTTATCCTACGTGTGTTAGCAGTCTTTCAACGTCACATTTTATCCTACGTGTGTTAGCAGTCTTTCAACGTCACATTTTATCCTACGTGTGTTAGCAGTCTTTCAACGCCACATTTTATCCTACGTGTGTTAGCAGTCTTTCAACGTCACATTTTATCCTACGTGTGTTAGCAGTCTTTCAACGTCACATTTTATCCTACGTGTGTTAGCAGTCTTTCAACGTCACATTTTATCCTACGTGTGTTAGCAGTCTTTCAACGTCACATTTTATCCTACGTGTGTTAGCAGTCTTTCAACGTCACATTTTATCCTACGTGTGTTAGCAGTCTTTCAACGTCACATTTTATCCTACGTGTGTTAGCAGTCTTTCAACATCACATTTTATCCTACGTGTGTTAGCAGTCTTTCAACGTCACACCAGACTTGAGCATTGTTTCAAAATATAAACCCTCTGTCGTCATTTACTACATTAGCTCTTCCAAAAAGAAAACCTTTCCTTTTTACAGGTACTCAGACTTCATTGTGAATGAAGTGAACCTCCATGGGGAAATAGTGCACTTGACCACCACTGATGCCCCCATGGATGAAGCCTCAAAGGAACAGAGAGAAAAGTTTTCCCTGGAGAAGGTGTTTACAGAGGACACCAGAGAGCAGCTAAAGGCATTGGTTGCCAAAGGAGACAAGTCTGCCTCAGTCCTGATCAACGCTCCGGAGTCCAAGGAGGACAGGACCGCTGTGCACCAGGCCCTGAGGATTCACTTCAGTGGTCTGGAGAGCACCACTTTTGAGGATGGAGGAACGAAGAAGATCAAGGTGTTCCTCACGAAACCTGGGGGAAGTAAGTAACTGAAAGATGACCTAGTTCAATCTGCACATACAGAACCAAATGCTCTATGTTTACCTTTCATGAAGTCTTTGGTTGCTCTGAGAAACCGTCTTCATTTCTTTGGCAATGGATTTGATATGAGAAGATATTGCTTTTTAATATTATTGATGTGAATGAGGTTTTTCCATTTATGAAACATTTCTTTGTACAACAAACTTATTCATAATTTATTGATATGGGCCCGTATTCACAACGGCGATTTATCTTTTTAACACTCGATTTATCCCCTAGCCCCGCGTTATCTTGATCGGTTAGATAAGGTACTCTCGTCAGAGGATCCTAGGTTGCGCTTTGCTATATATACTGGTTTCCAGCCAAGGGAGAGTGGAACAGGCAGTTGGAATCGTCTGAGTTTAGAGATAAATCAATGTTAAAATAAATCGCCGATATATCGCCGTTGTGAATACGGGCCATGTAAGATAAACTCTGTATCTTACAGTTACAATGTTTGATCTGTGACTGCTGAAACCTGCCGCACTTCTTTTCCTTGGAGTTGGAAGCTCATGATTTTCTGTACATTGAATGTGTCATCTCTTTCTTGTGCTGCTGTGTTCATTGTTTAACCTCTCTGCTGATCTGCAATGAAAGTGAGCCATTCTGGGTGGAGATGTTCTGCCAATTTACTGCTGCAATTAATGCCAGCGTCATACTTTGATGAGGACCAGCAGTGCAGTGGAATTTACCTCCCTTTGTCATGTTTTGTTTTGTTCTAGGAAATCAGGGCCAGCGCCGGAACTGGCCTGCAAATAGAGGGGACTACTGCCGCTGTGTGCTGTACAAGGAGAACAAGGACACCATGGAGGCCATCAATCTCATCTCCAAGCTGTCTGGGTAGGTCTGGTTCATGGGGCATGATGTCCACTACTGAGATCTATGGAACATTTCTAGGTCTGGTCCATGGGGCATGATGTCCACTACTGAGATCTATGGAACATTTCTAGGTCTGGTCCATGGGGCATGATGTCCACTACTGAGATCTATGGAACATTTTTAGGTCTGGGCCATGGGGCATGATGTCCACTACTGAGATCTATGGAACATTTCTAGGTCTGGTCCATGGGGCATGATGTCCACTACTGAGATCTATGGAACATTTCTAGGTCTGGTCCATGGGGCATGATGTCCACTACTGAGATCTATGGAACATTTCTAGGTCTGGTCCATGGGGCATGATGTCCACTACTGAGATCTATGGAACATTTCTAGGTCTGGTCCATGGGGCATGATGTCCACTACTGAGATCTATGGAACATTTCTAGGTCTGGTCCATGGGGCATGATGTCCACTACTGAGATCTATGGAACATTTCTAGGTCTGGTCCATGGGGCATGATGTCCACTACTGATATCTATGGAACATTTCTAGGTCTGGTCCATGGGGCATGATGTCCACTACTGATATATATGGAACATTTCTAGGTCTGGTCCATGGGGCATGATGTCCACTACTAAGATTTATGGAACATTTCTTACTTTTCATGATCTCTGTGAATGTATGGTGCTTTTGAAGTGTGTTGAATGAGGTCATGTTGCTGCAGTAGTGATGACTTATTTCTGCCAGTCCAGTTGGGGGGACATGTGTAAGGAGAAAAGAGGAAACCACATTCTAGCCAGACTCATTTCTCATATGTGACCTGGTCTGACAAAACCAGGGGTAGGTTGATTTTTTAGGGTATTCAAAATCACGCACAGTAGGAAAGTTCATAGATTTTTTACCAAATGATACCAAATTTGTTATAGTATATTGAAAAATGACAAACATCACAAAGTTGTGAAAAAAAAGTATGGGTCCAGAGAAACCACTTTTGAGAAAAATTGCTTTAAAATTAGACCTCATTTAACACAAAGTATATAACACACTGGAGGCTAATGACACAGTTATAGATAATAAAATGGTTAAATATATTTCAAGGCAGAATTCATGAAAATCCTAACAATATGGGATGTCTTAGAATGCATTGTATAATAAATCATTTTAACCCCTTCCCTGCCACACCTGGAAATATCCTGGGCCCGTATTCACAACAGCGATTTATCTTTTTAACACTCGATTTATCCCCTAGCCCTGCGTTATCTTGATCGGTTAGATAAGGTACGCTCGTCAGAGGATCCTAGGTTGCGCTTTGCTATATATACTGGTTTCCAGCCAAGGGAGAGCGGAACAGGCAGTTGGAATTGTCTGAGTTTAGAGATAAATCGGAGTTAAAATAAATCGCCGATAAATCGCCGTTGTGAATACGGACCCTGGGCCTTGAACTGTCAGATCCGCGCTAGGTCCCAGAAAATGTTCAGGCATCTGACAAAGCAATGTAATGAAAGGGAGGCAACTACAAATGACTCAGTTCTGTGTTAGTTACTTTCCATTAGGGTTAAATTGTCTGTTCCAGAAAGGTTTGTTTACATGCACCGTTTTGAAGCATTATAAAAATAATTTTGTTTGTTCTTGTCCTGGAAATGATGCAATGGCAGGCAGGAGAAGTTACTGGCCTTGCCTCCCAGCTAGAAGTCCTAAATGAACTTATCAATGACACTGATAGTGACTAGGGCTTCAATGATGATGAATTGATTGAGGATGAAGATGCCGGTGATGTGTTTCCACAACTAATTCACTTGTTATATTAGTGTAGAAATGTGGCAACAGTGAACAATTTCAATCTTTCTACAGTCTTGTATTTTTTGCATGCCCCAACAAATTGTAAAGTCATTTCATTGTTGGAGAATTTTCATTGTTGTCTTTTTAAATCTTTGTACACAGTATCAGAGCAGTGCTCTGGAAAATAAGAAAATTATGAAATGACAAACACTAGTACAGTAAAAAGTGATAAAATTCCCTGGCATATGGCATGCAATATATACAGCAGGGAAGGGGTTAAAAAAAGAAGCCAGCCACCCATTCTTAACCACACACTGAGTGATACAGTAAACGTGTCTCAGTGACTTAACACTGTTTTTGCCAGAACAGGTCACATGTAGTCAACTGCGGATCCACTTTTTATCATAGTCATGGAAACTTTTGCTTTAGCATTAAAGTGTCAGTCTTTTCATGTGTTAACACATGCAATATGTTGTTGCTGTTATCACTGTAGTTTGTGCTTTTTTTGTTATCATCATCATCATCACATTGTCGTTGTTGACATCGTTGTCGTCATCATCAGCATCGTCATCATCAGCATCATCAGCATCATTAGCATCAACCTCTTCAAAATAATTGCATGATAAAGCTGTTGTCAATCTTTTTTCTCCATTCTCTGTTTTCATCTGATGACATCCCTTTTTTCCCCCACAGACTGAAGGGTTCCTTGTTCCAGTATGCTGGCACCAAGGACAAGAGGTCCAAATCATCGCAGGAAATAACAGTGTACAGGTGACTGAGGAAGATACACTTTCCTTGTGGGCTCTTAAGAATGTGATCTCTTGGCATACTGGATAATCACGTTTGTGAGATAACATGTCATTTCCAAGTATGATAAATTTATGTGTGAGGTCATGGAGATCATCAGTGTAAATGGATTCTTAATGAATTATATTCAACTTAATACTATGTATCATTTGCTGTGATACATACATTGATTTTGTTCCTCTGCAGAGTCGAAGCTGATCGCCTCCGTGAAGTCAATGTGAAGCTACGGAATATGGCCATGGGTAACTTTCGGTGAGTTTTTGTTTTCTGAAGTGGTTGAGGTGAAAGGACAGAAACAGCACCAAAGGATCACCGTCGCAATGCCCTGAGCTCTATGTCTTGGATCTTGTTATCTGTTCTCCAATCTCACTGAACTGTTTGCTTTGATTAACAACTTTACTTGAGGTCTCGACATCAGTTCTCCTCCTCATTGATGTGGTTGTTAGCTTAGCATTGAAAGTTATGGTAGATAAGAATTGCAGTCTTGTTCTCACAGCATATCATATTGTGTGTCATCAATCTGTTAAGAGTGCTAACCATGAACCTGTGCTGGGGATTCATTCACAGACATTATTTACATTATCCCTCCAGGTTTACTGGAGGTCCTACAGACTTTATCTGTCTGTGTGTGTGTGTGTCTGTCCCGACTCCATGGCCTATATCTCAAAAACTACTGGACGGATTTCCTTGAGATTTTGCACACTGACTGGAAGTTAGGTCCCATTCAATATTATCAAATTTTCAGAATCGAGGTTTGAACAGAAAGTGACTTTTTTACATTTTGGTGTTGCAATGAAAACGATACAACAGACTCCATTTTGCAAAATCTGTGACGTGATCATTTGACGTCGAATAACGTGACGTCATTTGCGAGGAGATTTTTGAGAAGGGTGAATAGAATAGAATAGAATTCTTCGGCTTGCTTAGGCGTCCAGGGCCTATCGCCGATTCTGGTAGTTCTCTGGCTGTATTTTTATTGTTCTTATGGATACTAGCTGGTCTTTTACCAGGCCTAGTCTATAACACTTGTGAGATAAAGAAAAAGAGAGAAAAAAAGGCCTAATTGCTGTGCATCATCTGCGCCAGTGGTTCCTCCAGCTTGAACATATATCCTTGTAGATGCTTGTCCACTCTGTTCTTGAACGAGTTCAGGCTCGGTGCCTCGACTACGCTATTCGGGAGGCTGTTCCACATGTTGATAACTCGCTGGGTGAAGAAATGCTGTCGTAAAGCCGTATAGCATCGGTTTTTCTTGAGCTTGTAGGCGTGACCTCTTGTGACACTATTGTCATCGCAGGAAAACAGATTCTCTCCAATCTGGTACATGCCGTGCGTATACTTGTACACTTCTATTAGGTCACCTCTAGTTCTTCTGTAGCACAGACTAGGGAGCCTCATCTTGACAAGTCTTTGTTCATATGTGAATTTGGAGAACATTGGTGAAGGAGAAAGAAAGATTTTTTACGATGCGGGTCGTTTGTATCCTGGACGTTTTGTACCTAGTCGTTTCGTCTGCAACTCGCACTTACGTTATGGTCGAAGTAGATTGATGTTTACTTCGTCCGCTGAACGCTGTCAAGACTAATGCTCGAATGAATGAAGTATGATTTCATAATTTTTCCGGATTAATACAAATGTATATCAAATACATCAGTTCAATTTAATCGAGTCAATTAATCGAGTACATGTCCACTAGGTGAAAAATGTGTTGAGTGGAACGCAAGTCAGAAAAGTTACACTTGCAGTCTAAACAACAAAATGAATACAGTGTTTGTATTGAAAAATCAGGTCAATCTTTTCGTCGTTTGGTTCCACGACAAGAGTATGAAATCTTGTTTCCAGCGAGATTAGGAGCTTCTGCAAACAGAGGGTGAAAAGGGCAGGATTCTAACGCACTTTAGCCAGGCACTCACGAGCCATGAAAATAGACGCCGACACGTGACCCAGATTCTCGCACTCAGCTGCGCAAAGTTTGTGCTCTGTGTGATTCGGGTGTAATACTGCCAATAAACGTCGTTAAGCTTAAGATTACACCCGAATCACACGGACCGTTAAGGTGCATGGAGTACAGTACCGGTCAAGAGTCACAACAACCACCGACACCGACCATTTCAGCCTTCTTCATGATGCGTTAGAATCCTGCCGTTGTCGTGGTGAACATGGCTGACAACGGTCAGAATGATTACTTGCTTGGTTTTTTCCTTGTCAAAACTTGTTATACCGTCAGATTGTTACCACCATCAGATTTTCTGCAACTTTTCGAAGCGAATCTAGCCTAAAAACCTACCAGTTATGAATCGTGTTAACAGGATTGACTCGTTGCTTGTAGAATGACGGTACTCGGTAGCAGTACCACACACGGTGTGTGCGTGAATCACTGAATGAGTACGAATGCACATGTCTGGGTTGAACATCTATAATACACTTCCTCCTCTGTGTGACTGTGTGAGTGTTAATTCAGCGTCTATGACATGCCAAAGGAAAGCAAAACATGTCATAATAGGAGCTTCCTGAACCTATCCATCATGTTTAAAATATATGGTTGATTGTTCCTGGGCCGATAGCTTAGAAGTGGATTTACATGCTTTACAAACACTCCGTCATAGCAATTCTCTAATGGCTCAGCTGGTAGAGCGTTCGACTCTTGGTCATGCATGACCAGGTTTGATTCTGCGCTGAAACTTTTTTTTTCTTCTCTTTTTTCGAGAGGTTGTGTTTTTTTGTGTTTTTATGTGTGTGTGTGTTTTCCCCCTCTTTTCTCGAGAGGTTGCGGGTTCGAACCCGATCTTTTTTTAAATGCCAAAACCTGGAGGTTCAGCGCCAGCGGTTTTTATTAACCTTGAACTCACATGGCTAACTTGGCTGCCTTGTGGAATATATGTATGAACATAATATCATTCCAGAAGGCATGTATTTCTTGTTCACAAAACTAGAGCTTAGGGATACCATCTAGATTTAGTGTTGGGTGTCTGTTATTCCAAATTACTGTTACAGAGCACCCATATCTTTGCCTGAAGAAATGTACTGGTTCTTTGTATTGAAGCAAATCACAGAACTACATCAGAAACACTTTGTCATGACTCTTGCCTCCAAGTGAAGCCTAATGGTCTTTAATTGTCTTTGTTTGTGCCGGTTCTGTGGCAGTTATGTCAAGGAGCCACTGAAACTGGGGCAACTGAAAGGAAACCACTTCACAATTATTCTCAGGTAAAGCTCTTGCCTTCTTATTCAACTTTTTTCATTCATATAAGTTGGCTCCCTTTTTCCATACTAATGTACATGTAGGCATTGTTGTCATGTAGTTGTACTAGCCATAGCTTTCCAAATATTGTAAATGAAATAATCCAGTGTCAGCTATATGTAGCTTACTTCAGGTATGCTCTTTGTGGGAACTTTATCTCCTGTGCTTGATTCCTGCATTTCAAAAAACGAGCACTTGCATGTCTTGATTCACCTGGAATTTTTTTTCTGTATTAAATTTTAATAAAAGGTTATGAAATATATTCTCATGCTGCAACTATATCTGTACATTTAGAAGTCTGCATCAGCTGGAAATTTCTTAATGAAAATGAATGTAAAAAAAAGGTAAAGGTGTGGTTTTATATAGCGACTTACACCCTTTGTCTGGGTCTGAAACCGCTTTACACTTTACCCCCTGATCACTGGGCATCTTGATCAATCCTCACAGGACCCTCACAACAAACATAGTGACAGACATTTACGACGCACACAGTCAGGTACCAGCACCAACTCCGCTTCCTGGGCAGTATTCCAACCCGATGCTGGCACTTGGCCGCATACAAGGGTTAATCGCACTACATTTTTGCCAACATTGCCCTCACGGGTACCCGGTTTTACTCCTGGGTGGGGAGAAGCAAAGCGAGTTAAGCATCTTGCTCAAGGATGCAACTCTGGGAACCGTGCAGCTTCGAACGCCGTACCCACTGGCCGCAAGCGACTGTAGGTCCAGCGCACTAACCACTCGGCCACAGATTTTATTTTGCTCATGAGAATTAAGAAACAGAGATTTTCACCTCACCTCTGCTCCAGGAATGTGGAGGGCAAGGAGGGCGTGATGGAACAGGCCCTGACCTGGCTGAGAGACAAGGGTTGCATCAATTACTACGGCATGCAGCGATTTGGCACCACCTCCATCCCTACGCACCACATTGGCAGGTAGGCTGCTAACTTGGCTCTCTTTGCTTCTGATAGTTACTGCTGTTGTATGTGGCAAATAGTGTTTCAATTTGACACCATCTCCATCCCTACTTGAATCTTGTTTCGTGACATGAATGAGATTGAGAGAGAGAAAGAGAGAGAGAGAGAGAGAGAGAGAGAGAGAGAGAGAGAGAGAGAGAGAGAGAGTGTGTGTGTGTGTGTGTGAGTATGTGTGTGTGCATGCATGTACATATGTCTTTTTGTGAATACTGTTGTATGTGTTTGTGTATGTGAGTGCATGTGTCCATTTGCAGGGATAAGTGCATGTGTGTGTGTGTGTGTGTAATTGTCCCTATGTGAATTAAATTGTCACTTCCATACCTGTCACTACCAGTTTCAAATGTTACCCCTCAGAGTGCTTACATTGAGCCCCAATACAGTGAGTAATAGGCCTGTGATAGGCGAAGCATACCTGGAGACAGGTGCTCAGGTTTGGATTACTTGGCTGTGCAGGGCTCTACTGCTGGGAGACTGGAAGACAGCTGTGGAGCTCATCCTGAAACCCAGAGATGGAGGTCAGTGCCGTGCCTTGGGTCATCTTTTCCCTGTTTGGTTCAGCTGTGTTTGGTGGCGGCAGTGATCATCTGATGATTACATGGCCTGTCGATTCATTGTGCTATTCTTTCATAATGTTGTATTAAAACACACTCAACTAGCTTCTGTTTTTGTTGCTTTTTAAAGTGATGGCAAGCTGAATTGATTGACAGAAAATTAAAATCAAGAACAGGTATGAAAAGCAACAGGATAAATTAAAAAGGGCAAATCTTTAAAACTGAAAAGTCCTCATCAAGCACAGCATGTAGACAACACACTTACAGTTGTGGACAGAACTATTTTGGGAAAAGCTCATCTTCCCTTAATCTTGTTGCTTCCTCTGTCTACTTGAACTCTCAGTCACTGACTATTTGTCACCTTGCCTTGCCATTTGCCCTTGTCACTTAGATGAAGAGACTTAGAGAGGATCACAGCCTTTGCAACTCCTCTGCTTTCCAGGAAGCCCAGAGACAGAGGAGTTCCGTGAGTTGTGGTGGAAGACGCGTGACGCTGAGCAAGCACTGAAGAAGGTGCCGCCATTCTGCCACATAGAGAAGGACCTGCTCAGAATGCTCAGCAAGCATGGTGCCAACGCCTACACCAACGCACTGCAGGCAGTAAGCCTTTTTGCCTGATGCAGTTTGTCAGAACAGTACTAGTAGCTAGTTTTGCACACACACATACACACACACACACATACACACACACATACACATACACACACACATGCAGTTCAGTTCAGTCTCTTAACCCTGAGATGGGTTGTTGAGGCACCACTGATGACTTTCAGACAATCTTCCTCCATCGATCTCTATCCTCTGTGGCTCGCTGTGAGTCAGCAAAGGTCAAGCCTGTCCACTCTTTGATGTTGTCTTCCCACCTCTTTCTCTGCCTGCCTCTCCTTCTCCCACCTGGTACGGTACCTTGCAGGATGGTCTTGGGGGTCTTGGCCAGCCCACTGCCTCTTGACACGTGACCGTACCACTTCAGCTTTCTGCTTTTCACGATTGAGAGCAGGTCTTCGTACTGTCCAAGTGCTCTCCTGATCCTGTTGCTGACTTCCTCATTCATGACATGGTCTTTATATGAGATGTTCAGAATCTTGTGGTAGCATCTCATTTCCAGGGCTTGTATTCGTCTCTGTAGTTCAGACGTGAGTGTCCAGGACTTGCATTCATATAAGAATACGGAAATGGCCAGCGTGCGCATGAGCCTGATCTTCGACGCGAGAGTGATATTTCTGTCACGCCATATTGGCTTCAACTTTGCCAATGCTGCTGTTGTTTGTGCTATCCTGGACAGTATTTCTGGTTTTGACCCTTCATCAGTCACAATAAATCCCAGGTATTTGAAGTTGTTCACAGCTTCCAGTTTTTGGCCCTTGACTTTGATTTCCATTTTGAAGCCTGAGGGTTGTTCGTCATCACCTTAATCTTCTCAACGCTCTGTCCATGCCATATGCCTGTGAGGTCTTGTCCAGGTGCTCGACAAGACTAGTCAGCTCCTCTTCACTTCCTGCTAGTCTATCAATGTCATCAGCAAAATGTAAGTTGGTGATCTTTCTGCCACAGATGCTGATTGATCCTTTGTGGTCTGCTAGGGCATAGTCATTATCCTTTCGAGAAAGAGGTTGAAGAGTGTGGGGAAGAGTAGACTCTGATCGTTGTCCTGAACCATTTGCCTGTGGTACCATTGAACAGGACTGCGCTGGTCGCTCTGTCATAGAGATGTTCGACGACTTTGATGATCTTGGAGCTGATGTTGTAGCTTCTCATTGTGGCCCACAGCGCAACATGCCAGACTCTGTCAAATGCTTTCTTAAAGTCTATAAAGACATGGTACAGATCTTGTTGGTTTTGTAGATGTTTCTCACACAGGACTCTCAGATTGAAGATCTGTTCGGTGGTGCTCCTACCTGGTCTGAAACCTGCCTGCTCTTTAGCAATGAATTTTTCTGCCTGAGGTTTTAATCTGTTCAGCACTACTTTCAGCATGACCTTGCTGGGATGGCTGATGAGGCTGATTGTGCGGTAGTTCTGGCACATTTGCAGGTTTCCTTTCTTGGGCAATGTAATCACTAGGGACTGTGTCCACGGGGTTGGCCAATCTCCCATCTGTCAGATCTTATTGGAGATCTTTGTGAGTGCATCGATCATTGCCACGCCTCCTGCCTGGATGAGTTCCCCTGGAATGTTGTCAACCCCAGCTGACTTCCCTTTCTTGAGGGACTTAACTGCTGTCTCCACCTCTTCTCGAAGAATTGAGTAGTTGTCCTCCTCGGTAGTCTGAGGACAGTTCAGTACTTTTGGATCTCCTTTGGTGTCATAGTTGTACAGCTCAGAGCAGTACTCAGTCCAGCGTTTCATGATTTCATGTTCTTCTGGGAGACAAATCCCGCTTTTGTCTTGTATGGTGTTGACCCGCCCTTGTTTGGTCGCTCTAGGGTCTTTGACTATCTGGTATGCTTTATTGGTGTTATTCTTCTGGAGGTTCTCCTCAACTGCATCACATTGCTGTTTGATCCACTCCTCCTTGGCACTTTCATGGCCTTCTTGACCCTGTTGTTGGCCTCTCTGTACTTTCTTGCTCCATCTGCTGAACCCTTCTTTTTCTTCAGTTCCCTTCTCTCATCGCACATGTTCAAAATTTCTGCAGTGACCCATGGTTTCTGTGTTGGGTGGTGTTTTCCTAATAACTGCCCGGCTGTCTCTATCACTGCCTCATTGAAGATGTTGGTCACTGTCGAGGCCCTCTATGTCACCCAGAACTAAAAGCGGTGCAAACTTCCCTCCAATCATCGCTTTGAAGGACTTATCAACCTCAGGGTCTTTCAACCTTTCAAGGTCAAATCTAAGCCTGGTACCTTTCTGCTTGCTGATTTTTGACTCACATGCGAAGCAAAAGTGAGTCTATGTACTGAGCCGTTTCGTCCGTCCGTCCGTCCGGGCGTCCGTCCGGGCGTCCGGGCGTAAAAAACTTAAACGTTGGATTTTTCTCTGAGACTATTAAGTCTATCAACACCAAATGTAGCATGATGGGGTATGATGACAAGGCCTCAAAAAACATACATAGTGACTTGACCTTGCTTCAAGGTCAAGGTCACAGGAGCCATAAATGTGGTCTCAAAAACAGTCATTTTTCACATTTTCCCAATTTTCTCCCACGTTATTGAGAATGGCGACCTTAGCTACAAGTGGTATGTAATTCAAAGCAAGCCCTATCTTTTGATACCAGTTTGGTTGACCTTGCTTCATGGTCAAGGTCACAGGAGCTCTTCAAAGTTGGATTGTATACATATTTTGAAGTGACCTTGACCCTGAAATATGGAAGATAACTGTTTCAAACTTAATAATTATGTGGGGCACATGTTATACTTTCATCATGAGACACATTTGTTTACATATCATCAAGGTCAAGGTCACTTTGACCCTTATGAAATGTGACCAAAATGGGGTAGTGAACCACTAAAAGTGACCATATCTCATTGTAGAAAGTGCCAATAAGCACCATTGTGCTTCCTATGTCTTGAATTAACAGCTTTGTGTTGCATGACCTTGGATGACCTTGACCTTGGGTCAAGGTCACATGTATTTTGGTAGGAAAAATGTGTAAAGCATTTCTTTGTGTATGATGTCATTGGTAGGTTTAGTTGTTTGACCTTGACCTTGAAGGTCACCTGAAGGTCAAGGTCAAGCATGTGAGTCATATGGGCTTTGCCCTTCTTGTTTTTTTAAAGGCTCAGGCAGAAGTTCATCATCAGCAAGTCGTGGTCGCTTCCAATGTCTGCTCCTGGAAAGCTTTGTGTCTTGGCGATGTTAATGCTGGACTTGAAGCACTTCTTTACTAAGATGTAATCAATTTGACTGTGGTGCTGTCCATTTGGGTGGTGCCAAGTCCACCGTCGGGACGTCTTGTGCAGGCCAAGAGTGTTTGCCAGTATAAGGTCATTGTAGCTGGCGGACTCTAGGAGTCTCAGGCCTCTGTCGTTGGTATCTGTGTTGCTGTACTGTCCACAAACGTCATGCCAATCGTTCTTTGCGTCGGTTCCCACTTTGGCATTCCAGTTTTCCTGCACAACCAGGATGTCTTTTTTTTGGTACTTGATCCAGCACCTCTTGCAGCTTGTTGTAAACACACACATGCACACACATACGCACACTCACATACACACATATACACACATATACACACACATACACACACACACACATACACATACATACATACACATATACACACACACATATACACACATACACACACAAACACACACACACATACACACACATACACACACACACACAACATGTAAGTGGGTGTTATATGAATTGTGAGAAACACTTAGGAACCATATTTGCTCAGATTGCCATGCATATTTGAAGGATATTGTTGCAGATGTACTCAGAAAAGGAGCTATGTCTTACGTAGTGCCTCTCTGGCTTAACTCATTCGCGGCGCGTAGGCTCAATAGAGCCTACCACATTAGCATATTTTGCCCCCTTACAACAAGAAAAATATGGTTTAGGGAACTAGCCTAGTCTTCATTTAGTCTCTGTACTATAGTTTGCCAGCTTTAGATCCACACACAGATCTTTCTCGGCCAGACCATAAACTTTGTCAGCGATGCACTAGGAGGCACGAAGTAAACTGCGATGGCGGCGGAGCATGGATCGCAGCTTGAGGTGGGTGAGCCAGTGGAAATTGCTATAGAGGGTTCTGATGCTGAAGAGGATGCTTTGTATGAGATAGGAACTGATGTAGATGATCCCTTTCATGATGATGATGATAGTGGTGATTTTCCTCTCGCTAATGATGAGGTATCAGAGAGCGAGGATGAGAGCGAAGCTGTCATGCTGGCTGAAACTAGGTCGACCTCGCCATCATCGGTAGTTCATTGTAGGCTCATCTTGATTGTAACTCAGGAACAATAAACACAATCATCACAAAATTCTCCAGTGTGTTTTTGTGCCATTTTTTTTTTAGTTTACTTTTTTTATAGAGCTCTAGACCAAGAAACAAGCAGTGGGCACTCTGAGAAAGAGAGCTGGGTGAAATACCTATTTTTTTTCAAAATAGTGGCTCTACTTACTGTCATGGCAAGTGTAGTGTTCTCTTAGCTTGACAAAGTGCAGCATTTGGCTAGTTTTGGCAAAGAAAGACCTTTCTAGCCATACCAAGTTTAGCTTTGTAGCTACAGTATTTATTTTTCTACAATTTTTCAAACTTGGTCCATTTTCCTGCGATTGCAGGGGACAGAAGCACTAGAAATTCTGCGCCTTGAATGAGTTAACCATGACCATCAACACATTATGTTTCTTATTAAGAGAGCACTGGGTTGTCATTTCAATGGATAAGGATTTGAATTGGTAATGTTCCCAAACCTTTGAAATACAGATAAATGTAATCCATTGCATCATAACCTAAAATTGAAACTTCTCAAGCACCTTGGACATGTTTGATGGTATTGTTGGTATGTCTGTTGAGTGCTGCATTCTTTTCATAGAATTTACAACCCCATTTCATGACATTCATGGCCACACTGCATCTCTTTTTCATAGGGTTTGCTGTATGCTTTTGTGAATTATTCATGCAGGTCACACGGAACACCCGACTGATGTACGTACACAGCTACCAGAGCTTTGTGTGGAACTGCATGGCATCAAGACGTGTACGGGATTTGGGACTGACTGTGGTGACGGGTGACCTTGTCCTGCCCCAGGAGTCCCAGGGTAAGTGTGTGTGTGTGTGTGTGTGTGTGTGTGTGTGTGTGTGTGTGCGTGTGTGTGTGTGTGTTCTCTATGTACAAGTATTTGTCCATTTTTGTTTTTACATCCAGTTGTCCATTTATCCATCCATGCATTCAAAGTAACCATTCATTGTCTTATCCATTTGTCCTTTTATCTGTTCATCTGCCTCAGTTTTCGCTGTCTCTGTCTCTCAATGCCTCTGCCGCTCTATGTCTCTGCCTCTCTCTGTCTCTGCCTCTCTCTGTCTCTGCCTCTCTCTGTCTCTCTCTGTCCCTGCCTCTCTCTGTCCCTGCCTTTCTCTGTCTCTCTCTGTCTCTGCCTCTCTCTCTCTCTCTCTACCTCTATCTGTCCCTGCCTCTCTCTGTCTCTGCCTCTGTGTCACTGTCTCTCTGTCTCTGCCTTTTTCTGTCTCTGCCTCTTTGTGTCTCTGTCTCTTTGTGTCTCTGCCTCTTTCTATCTCGGCCTCTCTTTGTCTCTGCCTCTCTGTCTCTGCCTTTTTCTGTCTCTGCCTCTTTCTGTCTCTGCCTCTCTCTGACTCTGCCTCTCTGTCTCTGCCTCTCTGTCTCTGCCTCTCTCTGTCTCTGCCTCTCTGTCTCTGCCTCTCTCTGTCTCTGCCTCTTTCTGTCTCTGCCTCTTTCTGTCTCTGTCTCTGTCTTCGTCTCCGTCTCTCTCTCTCTCTCTCTCTCTCTCTCTCTCTCTCTCTCTCTCTCTCTCTCTCTCTCTCTCTCTCTCTCTCTCTCTCTCTCTCTCTCTCTCTCTCTCTCTCTCTCTCTCTCTCTCTCTCTATATATATATATATATATATATATATATATATATATATATATACCAGCACAACTATTTTGTCTCTTTTGATCAATAATGTAGCAGATTATGTGAGGACGCATGGAAGACATGGGGTACAGAAGGTCTCTGGTTTGACAGAATTATTCTTGCTTATATTTGCTGATGACATTGTGCTGCTGTCCACCACACCAGCAGGACTCCAATGCCAAATTAATAATCTGCAGTACATA
The DNA here is from genome assembly GCA_034096865.1 of Theodoxus fluviatilis. NCBI lineage: Eukaryota > Metazoa > Mollusca > Gastropoda > Cycloneritida > Neritidae > Theodoxus > Theodoxus fluviatilis. The sequence continues at coordinate 55,714 of JAWQFJ010022641.1, read as the reverse complement.
TCTAAAGAGCTTGGTCTTACTGTGAATACTAATAAAACTAAGGTAATGGTTTTTCGTTGAGGGGGACACCTAGCACAAGGGGAAAGATGGCAGCTAGATAGGAAGAAACTTGAAGTTGTGAATGCTTACAAATACCTGGGATTTGTATTCACAACAAAACTGTCCATAAAGGGGGCTCTCAAGAATCAAGCAGTAAGGGCCAAACAGAAGACTGCAACTCCTGAGAACAATGTGGCTTCTCCGTAGCCTGAACACAGAGGTTTATTTCAGGTTATTTGATGGTCAAATACAACCCACATTATTATATAGTGCAGAAAATTGGGGTCTACATAGACAAGAGAATGTGGAAAAGACGCACATGTTTGCTTGTAAAAGATTTTTAAACATAGAAGCAAGATTTCCAAATAGTATGATGTATGGAGAAGTGGGAAGATACTCATTGTCTGTAAATAGTACTATGAAAGCAATCAAATTCTGGTTGAGACTCAGCGCTATGCCTATTGACAGGTTACTCAAACAGGCCTATCTTATGCTGCTGAAATCTAACATACCAGAAAGATTCAACTGGCCTAACACTGTAAAAGAATGTTTAAACAAATGTGGCTATGGTTTTATGTGGTAGAACGGTGGAACCACAGACGGGGTAACCTTTCTAAGATCTCTAAAACAAAGACTCCAAGACTGCTTCTATCAGGAATGGTGTGCCAAACTTGG
>JAWQFJ010022641.1:35000-50000 GCA_034096865.1 Theodoxus fluviatilis | reverse complement strand
AAGAGACCACAGCCCCTTAAATTTACATTCAGTAGTTTTTCCAATACACTGTATTATGTTTTCAGAAATAAATGTATTTTTAATATTACTTCTCTCTTTGAAGATACTGCTGAATAAAGGTTCATGCAAACAATTAAACAGTATTTAATTAATGACAGACAAGAATTAGCTTTGTGTGTGTGTGTGTGTGTGTGTTTTCCCCATTCTGTTGAATTTGGGTTCTGTGGTGCCCATAGGATGATCGTGCTGTAAGACTAGACAGGAGAGTGTTTTGTGCCTTCAACATGGTAATGGTGCAAGGCCAAAAAAGTAGAGTGTTGTGTTCCTTTAAAATGGTAAACCTTTAAGACCAGAAGTTGGGTGTTATGTACCTTTAACATAGTTAGACTTCTAAAAAGTTGGATGTTGTGCACCTTTAACATGACACGGCTCCAAGACTAGAAAGTTGGATGTTGTGTACCTTTTAGATGGTATAGCTGCAAGACTAGAATTATGGTGTTGTGTGATTTAACATGATAAAGCTGCAAGAGTTGAAAATTGGAGTTTCTGAAGCTTTAACATAATAAGGCTGCAAGACTAGAAAGTATGGTATCGTGTACCTTTTACATGATGAGGCTGCAAGGCTGGAAAGTAGAGTGCTGTATACGTTTAACATGATATGGCTGCAAGATTAGAAAGTTGGATGCTTTGCACCTTTAACATGATAAGGCTGCAAGACTAGAAAGTTGGGTGTTGTGTATCTTTAACATTGGTGAGACTACATACGCTGAAGATGGGTGTTGTGGCGTCTTTAAGATGATCAGGCTGCAAGACTAGAACGTTGGATGTTAGTGTGCCTTATCAGGCTTCAAGACAGACAAGTTGAGTTTTATGGTGCCTTTAAGGCAATGGTACTGCAAGATTACAAAATGGCTTCTTGTGGTGTCTTTAAAACGATTAGACTGCAAGACTAGACAGTTGGTTGTTGTAATATCAGAAAGGTGATCAAGCTGCGAGACTAGAAAGTTCGGTATAGTGGTACACGGTGGCTTTAACATGATACGGCTGCAAGGTTAGAAAGTCAGATGATGTGGTGCCTTTAAGTTGATCAGGCTGCATGAGCTGGATAATGTGTTGTGTGTAGGACGATCATAATTCAGGACTAGACATGTGAGTGTCATGGTGCCTTTAAGACGATCAGGTAGCAAGAGTAGAATCAGTGACTCCACACTTAGTTTTCCTCCTCTCCTTCCTCAGACTGCCGTGTCAGGAGGAGGGAACACTGACGCAATCAGGCGGATCTTCCCTCCCCCTCAGTGGAAGGAAATGAGAGAAAATTAGTTCTACCTTGAAACGGGAGAGCCATCACTTACACAATTAACTGCGGAGAAGGAATCTGGGGTGGGGGGTGGGGGCAAAGACGTTGGTTAGCTTAATTTTCCTGTTGTAATAGGCCCTGGTGTTCCTCGAGAGAAAAAACAAAAACTTCCGCTGCAACGCTTGAAAAAGCTTTTTGCACCGACTTTGCAACGAAATTTAAAAAGAAATCGTTTTTATGTTTAGACTTGCTGCTGGTTAATTTAGAACACAACCATTAATTGCATCATTTGCTGCCCATCTTCATACCGCGACACTATGGTTTACAACCTAGACTGACAGATATTGCCTGTGAGGGTTAATTTCCGGCACGTATAGGTTGGTAGCCATAAAGTGTTGCTTTTTCAGTCTTAACCCTCTCATTTTTCTCGTGGAGAGAGAGAGAGACAGAGGAACAGAAACATTTACACAAGCGCACGTACACACACACACATACACACACACACACACACACACACACACACACACACACACACACACACACACACACACGGAAAGAAAAGCATGGTAGAAAGGTGGAGCAACCCAAACGCTAGCGAAAACCCTAAACGGCTGCAGTCAATTTCCGGTGGCGACGGTGAGGAGTTACTAACGAAGGCACGCGGCCGAAATGACGGGGAAAACAGGCAGTAAAAATTACGTGCAAGACGTGCGCGTGGCCAAGAACAGCAGCAGAACTCCGCAATCTGTTTCAACTGCGAGACTGAAGACAATGCACACAGACAGATAATTTCATCCACGTCCTTGACGAGTGGAGAGGCCCGTCAGACAGACAAGTGTTAGTTGGGGTGCCTTCATCTTGACTCCAAGACTTGCTGACGCCACTTCCATAGGCTGGTGGCGAAGGCTTTCAGGGTGATTTAATGGATGGCACCGAGGTCTCGCAAACTGCTCCTCTAATCGCTTCTCCACGAGGGCACTGCGTCTTAGAGTTCTGGAAGAGAATTCCATGAAGCCGGCATGCCTGGCTGGCGAAAAGCTGGTGGTGCCATGCCACTGTTCGTGCTGCCTGAGCCTTCCTATCGCCTTCCTCACTACCTGATGACGGCCGCATTATCTGGCCCTCTCTTTCAGTCCCAGCTGCACACGTCTTTATGAGAGAGAGAGAGAGAGAGAGAGAGAGAGAGAGAGAGAGAGAGAGAGAGAGAGAACGAACGAACTTTATTTTACAAGGGTAGTGAATTAGGCAGTAGTGCCTTTCTTACATTCAGCCCTTGAGGCAAAATATTCAAGTGTGGTAAGAGAGAGAGAGAGAGTCAGTCTAATTATCGCAAGAATTATACAAGTACAATTTCTTAAGCATACTAAAATGGGTAGATAGTGTACCAGAGAAGCAAAATTCAAATATGGAACTTGACGTAATTACAATGACATATACATTAAAAAAAACAATGTTCTAAACATCCAAATGTTAAAAACAAACAACATACATGTAGGCCAAAGCCTTTTGATGTACACTCCCTCCCCTACTCCCCCACCCCCAATCAGCCGGAACCCCTCCAATAGTTAAGCCAGGGGTGGCCTGAAGTAAGCATATATGTGAAAAATGGCAATATAGGATACACACTTAGTCATTCCACTGTCTAGACGTCGGATGAGTTTCTTACTGTTATGGCAGAATGTAAACATGTAATTCACCGTTATTGCTATATAAACTAACTCTCTCTCTCTCTCTCTCTCTCTCTCTCTCTCTCTCTCTCTCTCTCTCTCTCTCTCTCTCTCTCTCTCTGTCTGTCTCTCTTTAATACACCAGATTTATACATACTGCTTTTTGCAGATGATGTATAGTAGTTTTCTCAGATACTGCACTGGGATTACAAAGCCAGCAGAACTTTTTAAAAGAATCTTCCGAAAAAATGGGTTTCACTGTCAATGTCATGAAGACGAAAGTTGTCGTCTTTCGATCTGGAGGTTATATAGCCTTTCACGAGAAATGGCATGTTGGTATAATGAGGAACTTGAAACGGTGCATAAATACAAATACCTAGGGATTAAGTTCTCTCCAAAACAGTACGCGTGTCACTCAGTCTGACCTAGCTTGCAGGGCAAAGTCTGCCCTCTCTCTCATGAACAGAACCAGAAAGTATCTCATGTACCTCCTAATGTGTATTTCAAACTGTTTGACGCACAGATTCAACATGTTATATGAAGCCGAAATATGGGGGGTCAATGATTGTGAAGGTATTGAAAGTGTTCACTTGCAAGCAATTAAGTCATTTTGAATGTATCGTCTCGAACCCCCAATTTAATGTGCTACGGTGATACCGGACGCTTTCCTATGTACATAAATGCCACTCTAAGGAGTATCAAGTATTGGCTAAAGATTTTACGAATGAACAATGATAGACTACCAAGGAAAGTGTATCATATGATGTGTAACCAGCCACCTCATTACACTACATGGGCTACGATGATAAAGGATGTGCTGGCAACATTCAATTATGAAAATGTTTGGTTGAATCAGTGCGTTGAAAACGAGCGTGTCTTTGTAAAGAACCTGAGGGATAAATGATTGAGTCTTTTATCTCACGATGGAAATATGATCTAAATAACAGTAATAGATATTTCTTCTATAAAGAAATTAAGGTGAGTGTGCTGTTGAAAATTACTTGTATAGTATCGATAAGAAAGTGTTTAGGGACGTGTTGGTTCGATTTAGGATGGGCATTACAGATTTGTACGTGCATAAACAAAGATATGTAACACATTCGTGTGAAATGCTTTGTCCGTTGTGTAGAGAAACGGATGAGAATGAATCTCATTTCTTGTTGGAATGCCCTGCACTGCAGTACCTACGAGAACGGTATCTGCTTCCACATATTTCACCCAATGAAAACTGTCTGAAAACCATTTTTAGTACTGACAGCGAGAAGGTTAGCAGAGCCACGAGTATATTCTTATATAAAGCATTTCAGCGTAGAATGTGTGCTGAAAACTTACCGGAGTCTAATGCTTTTTAGCTTGATAGCTAATTTGATACTCTGTACATTGTTGCGGATATCCACCTGCTTTTATATATGAATATGCAAACTATGTAATTGAAATAGGCTGGAGGCCTATTTAAGAAATCGTTCGTTCGTTAGTTCATTCGTTCTCTCTCGCTCGCTCCCTATTCTGTCCCCCCTTTTCTCTCCCCTCTTTTCTCTCCCTCTCTCCCCCCCCCCCCAAAATCAACAATTAAATGCATTCTAATGCACAAAGTTAACTCCTTCACGAGCACCGAGGTACCTAAATGATCTATTCCATCATCTCCACACGAGCCGCTTAACATTTCGCGTCACCTTTAGTCTACAGTACAACCCCTCTTTTACGACTTCCAAAAAACCTGTGAAAACCGGTCTTAAAAGAGGGGGGTCTTATAAGAGGGGTGAGTGTTCACAACAAATGCCATTCAATAAGTTTCAAACTGCAATGACCCAACTCTTTAGTCTTTGCAAAATATAGACATTTAATGGTCATAATCAATCAAGCCAATAACTTCAGCCAAAATTGTTCAGTTCATGACTAAACACTAATAAATGAATAAATATATACATAGCACATCAACATTTTTTCTGCGCCTAGCATCGCAAAACCACTCCCAAACACGATCATTTACTTCACTGAAAGTACATTTTCTTACTTTGGCGTACTTCCTGTCGCCACGATCTCCATCTTTCCAGCGAGAAAGAATTGACTCTTTGTCCTTGATTATGCCTTGAATTTGTGTCTTTCCAACAGAAAGGGACTTTGCAATCGAAATAGCACTTTCTCCCGAATTGCTTTTCACAACATCAACTCTTTGCTCTAGAGTCAAAGGAGTATGTTTTCTTTTTCCGAGCAATGATGAACGACCTGCTTTCTCTGCCACGATTTTCTCATTGCACGCGCTTTCTCGTTCTCGCGCGATTTGACTAATCGACGTCGTCTGCTGCTCCATGAAAATGCTGACTACGTGTATCCAAACGTTCAGCGGATTTATTTCAATGATTAAAAAGAGTGCGATCTCTCGGTCGTAATTTGGACATTTTTGTTGAAAAGTCGTAAAAAGCCTTTAAAGTTCGGTCGTAAACCGCGTTAGAGGGGGAGTCGTAAATGAGAAGGCAAGTAAATAAGGAAAACAACCCGTCAGAAAAATTCTGGTCTTTAAAGAGGGGTAGTCGTAAACAAGGGGGTCGCATTTCAGGGGTTGTACTGTATTACAACCTAGAGTCTTAGATTAAACATTTACTAAGGCACTCTTACATATTCAGGTGTCTTGATATGGAACTCGCTCCCATTGCACCTCCGGAACAACACTTCTTTGAAGTACTTTAAAATTTCCACACGCGATAATCTTTTCAAATAGTCTTACTATCCACTTGATATTTATTGTGAGCTCTTTTCTCTCTTTTTTTTCCCCCCAACCATCCAGGATTGTTCGTTCCTTATGAGCGAGGTAAAGTTGGAAGATAGACAGAAATGCCTAAAATTCCATCCTTTATTTTGTAAAAATCACTCAATTTCTCTCTCTCTCTCTCTCTCTCTCTCTCTCTCTCTCTCTCTCTCTCTCTCTCTCTCTCTCTCTCTCTCTCTCTCGTGTGTGTGTAGTTTATGCGTGTAGTATAATGCGCGTGTGTATGCATGCGCGCGTGTGCGTGTTTGTGTGTGTGTGTCGTTCTGTCCCCCACAATTCTAACATGGCTTCATGTGGCGAGCCCACCTTCACTGTGGCACCAAAGCCAAGCAAAGATAGCGAGCGGCGTTCAAGCCTGGTGCCAGGCTACATCGACACAAGGCAACCAGCGCCAGCTCTTGCAGAAGCATCTGATTGCTACCAGCTTTCCTGGGTTGTCTCGCTCTTCCTTGACACAACAGATTTTGCATCGGCCCGCCCTGTCTCCATGGGTCCCTGGCCCTCTCTATACTTAGTCTGAGGAAGCCGGGAATTGTGTTGATTTGTTAGACTTCAGATTATAGCCTGCAGTTGCGAGGGCATGGAACGTTGTAATGTAAAACCATGGTTGTACGTAGAGCTCGTGTCGACCTGTGTGTTCATTGTGTGTGGAAATGTGTGTGTGTGTGTGTGTGTGTGTGTGTGTGTGTGTGTGTGTGTGTGTGTGTGTGTGTGTGTGCGCGCTTGCTTGCTTGCTTGCTTGCTTGCTTGCTTGTTCGCTTGCTCGCTTCTGTCTTCTCTCTCTCTCTCTCTCTCTCTCTCTCTCTCTCTCTCTCTCTCTCTCTCTCTCTCTCCCCCCCCCTCTCTCTCTCTCTCCCTCTCTCTCTTCTGATCACTTTCTTCTTTTCTCTCCCTTTCTTCCTTCCTTTCTCTTTCTCCCTTTCTCTCTCTCCTTTTCTCGCTCTTTCTCTCTTTCTCACTCTTTATTCCTTTCTTTCTCTCTGTCTTCCTTTCTCTCTCTCTCGCTTTCTCTCTCTCTCTCTCTCTCTCTCTCTCTCTCTCTCTCTCTCCTGTCTCTCTCCCCTCTGTCAGTCTCTCTCTCTCTCTCTCGTTCTCGTTCTCGTTCTCTCTCTCGCTCGATCGTTCTCTCTCTCTCTCCCACTCTCTCTCTCTCTCCCACTCTCTCTCTCTCTCTCTCTCTCTCTCTCTCTCTCTCTCTCTCTCTCTCTCTCTCTCTCTCTCTCTCTCTCCCCGTGCGCGCGCGCGCGTGTGTGTGTGTGAGCGCGCGCGATTCATGTTATTGTTATTTTTCGATACTACGTCGTATCTTTATATTTTGGTTTACAAAAGCTAAATGTGGGACTTGTTCTGTCTGTATCACTACACTTTTAAAATAGAGTTAATTCAATGCTCTCTCTCTCTCTCTCTCTCTCTCTCTCTCTCTCTCTCTCTCTCTCTCTCTCTCTCATATCTCTGCACTCTTTCCTTTTTCGTTCTTCCTTTCTTTGTGTATTCTGCCGCAAATTGCCCCCAAACCTCCACCACTACCCCTTGTCTTGTTGCGGTCATGCCAGATTGTAGGAGAGATGTGCAGACGCCCTCGTACCTGAGCAGAAACAGCAAGGCTGCCTGGCTGTGCCTAGTTATGCTTGGTGTTCCATGCCCTTGCCCTTCCTCCTTCCACTTGTCCTCCATAGACCATGCACCTGTTTTTGCGCGTATGATGTGCTTGTGCACCTGAGAGAGAGAGGGGTGGGGGGGAGGGGGGGGGGTAGGAGGGGGACGGGGGAAGGCGTAGGGGGGAGAGGGGAAAGAGAGGAGGGAGAGAGAGAAGAACGAGAACGTGTGTGTGTGTATATTTGTCTATATATCACCTGCCCTGATATCAAAGGAATTGCGTAAAAGCGGTGCACATCAGGGCTCGTTGATTTCGAATCACATGTGTATGATCATCATATATACCTCCGCCAAGGACCTTGTATTACCCTCGGATCGTCAGTTAATTAGTTTTTAAGCAAAATAACTTTAAAAAGTACAAAACGGATTCTCATTAAATTTGATGGAAGGTCGGGGTTTCACCCAAGGAAAAATCCACTAAATTTAGGAAGTTATCTGTTATCTCGTTTTGGAATTACGACCTCTTGTTGACATACGTGCAAAGACGCACGCCTTGTATCTGCCATCGCCTCGTATTGCAGGCAGCAGCACGAATGCAGTAGTCCCACAGGTATGGAGCTGTGTGCTTGCTGTATGCTCTCGTGGACACTCTGTTTGCAGAGGATGGCGAGGGTGAGACGCCAGGAAGAGCGGTCCCAACAGTGGTGACTGCAGGCAGCGAAGACAAGTTCTCCATCTACGATGTCGTCCTCCCTCAGCCAGGTCACGATGTCCTCTACCCAAAGAATGAAGGTACGCCATAGAACAACAGTGTTGATGTCTGTTGCTGTGCCATGTACAGTATTTAAAATGATGCATACCGGTAGCGATATTCTCTGGTGGTGACGACCCTTAATCACTGTTTTGGGTATTTGTTTTCCATCTTTTTTCATCGACCGACCTCCAATACCAACTACGTATAATACATGGGTGTTTTCAGCCGTGGATTGCTTCACGATAACTTTGCTGTGTTTTCTTCTTTCTTTCTTTTTTCTTTTTTATCAACCTCTCCATACACTCCGTCATCTGAATGTAACGAGTGTGTATCATGGTTTCAAACGGGTCGTCAAAATTGCCTCAAGCGGTTATATAAAAGAAAATGTCGTTTTTCGTCATTGTGCTTTCTTGTTGTGGTTTTGTCATTGTTGCTTAGGTTTTATTGCTCGTTTGTTCTGTTTGTGAAATGTCAAGCGGTTTGAGACACATACAAGGGTAATAAGTCGTTATATAAAACCACACCTTTACTTTTCCTTATTAACCTTTTTTCTTTAATTCATTCATTGCTTTGGTTCCTTCATTTTTTTGGGGGGGGTTATAAAACGTATTTTCGTTAAGTACTAAGTAATGACACAGGAAGACGGTGAGTGAAGGAATGCTTTACTTTGGGTTTTGTAACAATGATATTCTTTATTATTTTAAAACTTGATGCTTTATGTTATTCTTTTCAGTTGGATCTTGGTACAAGAATATTCTCGAGTCTGATGGGCTCACACTCGGTTCCTTCAAACAGCAGAACAAGTAAGACAGTATATACGTGCAAGAAAGAGAATTTGATTGATTGACCGACCGGCCACCCGACCGACCGACCAACCAACCGACCGACATTTTCCAAGGGAAAATCATGAATTAGGCCTATTCAGCCCTTGCTAACACAAGCAAGCAAACAAACAAACAAACAAATCCAATCCCAACCCCCACCCCTACCCACTTACCACTCTCTATCCCATCCAAAATGTACACAATGACATCAGACAGACAGACAGACAGACAGACAGACAGACAGACAGACAGACAGACAGACAGACAGACAGACAGACAGACAGACAGACAGACACAGAAAAAGGAAGAGAGAGAGAGAGGGAGAGAGGTTCTGGCTTTCTTTGCAGTTTGAAGTTATAGCACTGTAATATCTGACCACTAGCCAACTATCGAGCAGTGAACTTTTCTGTAAATAATTGGAAATGTCTCCTGTCCACTGTCATGAAATCGATAGTAGCAGAGCCTGTTTGAAGGTTTGTCAAGTACTTTTCCCAACTCAGAGAGCTTCAACATTGTTATTAATGAGCAGAGACGCATAAGAATGTAGTAAAGGAGGCAAGTCAGGGCTAATACGCCGTCCTCTTGTATTTGCATATGTAGGAATGAGGGAGGGGGGGAGACAGAGAGCTAACTTGAATGCTACAGACGTTATTCACGCAGCGGCCATTTTGAAATCGAAAACGAGACTAAGTCCGCAAATTTAATGGCGTCCAGCGTCTATGGCGAAACCGAAGGCTTCATCATCACATAGACACTGCTGTGTTCCTTATTGCGAGAACGATGATCGATATGACGAGAACTCCAGACTGTCCTTTTTCAAATTCCCCACAGACAAGAAGCAGAAGAAACTGTGGATCTGGAAGATTCGGCGTGATACTGGCAAAAAATTCAAGGCAACAAGAGCTTAGATTTAGGTCTTGTAAAAGCAAAAAAAAAGTTAAATTATCTAACCAGAACATTCAAGATCCTCATAAAAACACCATATTTGTCATATCTTTTCATCAACTCAACTACACTTCTTACGAAATAAAGTCATTTCTACAACTTGAGATACGAATAAAAGCGACAAGGCTTCAGATAGTGCCTCACGAGGAGCGCGCACATGTTTGTGATGTAAAACGTGACCTTCATTACAGTACATGTATTACACTACGAGTGATCTTATCCGATACCAGTTGATGTTTTACCCCTCTGCTAAGATTATAATACAACTCATTCGAGTTTTACATGAAACATTTAGTTATCTCGATCGTCTGCTGGCGTAGTGGCTACGGTTCGATCGTGTTCGTCTGCTTGGTTCGTAGTGTTGATCATTATGAATGGTGTTTCTTGAAATAAGGTCAGTAAGCCTATATGTTAATTTATAACGCTAATATAACCATGGGCTGTCTTAATTTATCAAAGCTGTATGTTGATTGCGTCAATAGGTCGTGAAATACATTTTACAAATCCAAGCTTCGCGCACTTCTATTTATAGCTGACGCGCGGACCTCAGCAGCACCAAGATAGATTATAAATACATTGTTGTCCTCGAACCTGCCTGCTGTTGACATCGTGTACAATGCTAGTATTGTCTGATGCTATGAAATACGTTCACCAGTAAAAGGTCCAACACATATATTCCTAAGGTTGTATTATAATCTTAGCAGAGGGGTAAAACATCAACTGGTATCGGATAAGATCACTCGTAGTGTAATACATGTACTGTAATGAAGGTCACGTTTTACATCACAAACATGTGCGCTCCTCGTGAGGCACTATCTGAAGCCTTGTCGCTTTTATTCGTATCTCAAGTTGTAGAAATGACTTTATTTCGTAAGAAGTGTAGTTGAGTTGATGAAAAGATATGACAAATATGGTGTTTTTATGAGGATCTTGAATGTTCTGGTTAGATGATTTAACTTTTTTTTTGCTTTTACAAGACCTAAATCTAAGCTCTTGTTGCCTTGAATTTTTTGCCAGGATCACGCGAATCTTCCAGATCCATAGTTTCTTCTGCTTCTTGTCTGTGGGGAATTTGAAAAAGGACAGTCTGGAGTTCTCGTCATATCGATCATCGTTCTCGCAATAAGGAACACAGCAGTGTCTATGTGATGATGAAGCCTTCGGTTTCGCCATAGACGCTGGACGCCATTAAATTTGCGGACTTAGTCTCGTTTTTGATTTCAAAATGGCCGCTGCGTGAATAATGTCTATTGGCGAAGCTAACGGCCCATTGCATTATGTAACAACACCGATTGCGTGAATAACTAATGTTCTCACAGAGCAGAGGATCTAACAGTTATATTTGGGAAGACACATCTGTAATACAGTATACACTATGTACACAGCTAGGGATCTAGTTCTTCACACATTGTATTCTTGCATTATGGCATGACGCTTGGACTTATTGTATTTCTGATGTTACGAAAGTCTTATGTATTTCAAATGCATTATGCTTTACTTCAACGAATGAAAAGTGTGTGTGCGCATGCGTGTGTGTGTGTGTGTGTGTGTGTGTGTGTGTGTGTGTGTGTGTGTGTGTGTGTGTGTGTGTGTGCGTGCGTGAAAAAGAACTGAACTGAACTGAACTTTATTTATGCTGTCGGCCCATTGCATTTACATGTTGAATGTGATACTCCCACGTTGCAACACTATGGTTAGTTAAGGAATCATCTCCATACAAGCAATTAATTCAGGAAAATGTACAAACAATTCATTCAGGCAAATATAGGTGTTTCGGTGCACTGTTATTGAAAAACAGTCTATTAAGTACTTGTAACAAGCTTTGAGAATGTCTACCTTCTTGTTTTTTGCTCTCTCTCTCTCTCTCTCTCTCTCTCTCTCTCTCTCTCTCTCTCTCTCTCTCTCTCATTTGAAGAGCATAAAATATGAACATTGTTAGTAATCTCGTCATTTTTTCCTCCTTTCCTTCCACCAAAGTTTTGCAGGCAATAGCCTTCCATTTTTGCACTCGGAATCTTTCTATATATTTTCCCCTCAGTTCTACATATGGAGGACAGGACAGTCGAAAATGCTCTTCATTCTCCCTTTCTTAACGCAATGGACATTTGGTGTCTTGAATACCTGCATGCCTTTTGTTGATGAGCAAATCATTAATGCCAAACCGAAAGCGAATGAATGAATCTCTGAATGTTTCACTTCAAGTACATTTAAGTAGTTCTCTATACCAAAGTTTTGTTTGAAGGATGAGTACTATATAATTATGTCATCACTTCTGTTCTTTGCAGTCCAACCTTGCATATAACAATCGTTCAAGCTTCGCTTGAGCTGTATCAGAAATCGTTTCTCATCGCCGACTCCTCCATTTATCCACACAAAGCCAAAACCCAATTGGCATAGGCAGTTCTTCACTAATCCTGTCTAGTTTCTGTCGGCAGCAATACGTGAATTCAATAGCATTATATATGCTTGCTTTGGGAGTCCATCTTGTCCCATGTAACACAGTTTTAACCAGTATTTTACGGCCCTATCACCACTATTGATCGAGATCGGAAATCTTCCGAGGTCTCCGTAGATCCTATGGTTTGGAGTCCTCGAATCAAGTCCCATATACTTGCAAACTTCACACTTCTCTGGAGACCCCAAATTTCTGAACCGTACAGTAGCGTCGCCAGAACTTGCGCGTCAAACATGTTTGTGAACACTTCAGTTTTTGTACTGCGCCGGTTCCACAGTACTCTTAAAACCTGAACTCTATTCTGCTTCCCTCTCACTGCTAGGTCATCTAATGTAGTATCAATGGACAGTTTCGTCGTTAGTATGTAGCCAAGGTACTTATACTGATTTACCACCTCAAGGGGAGTACCGTCAAGAAACTGATTTTCACCCGAAGCTAGATGACCAACTCTTCTGAACACCATAACTTTGGCCTTCTCAGTGTTGACCCTCAAGTCTAGAGTCTTTGAAATAAGCATACGATTGTGTATTTGATTTTGAAGGCCTTCAGGTGTCGTTGATATCAATGCAACGTCGTCCGCAAAAACAAAGAAATACCTCCATCATGCCTGGTATCATCTGTTCCCCATGTCTGCCTTTTTTTCGCGCGTAGTCTGCTACTGTGTTAATGTACATAGAAAATATTGATGGACTCTCAATTGAATTGCCACCTGCTTCACTCCTGCCGGGCACTCAAACAAATCCAATAGGTCATGACCCCATCGAACACATGCATGGATGTTGGCGTACATCGCCTTTAACATCAAAAGAAACTTTGTCGACACACATGCGCCTTTAAGCACTTTCCAAAGCTGCCCGCGATTGACAGAATCAAATGCCTTCCTATAATCGACAAAGGCGACGTACAGTTTCCCACGTCTGCCTCCGTATACACATTTCAAGATCATACTATACAATGTAAAGATATGATCTATTGTTGAATGGTGGGATCGAAATCCGCCTTGTTCGACGCATATCTTGTTTTCTTGCTCCATCCACACACGCAGACGTCTCGCTAGAATGGTATTGAAAATGTTGCTCATTGCACTCAGCTACGAGATACCTCCGTAATTATCAGGATTAAGCACATCTCCCTTCTGTGTGTGTGCGCGCGCGCGCGCGCGCGTGTGTGTGTGCGTGTGAGAGAGAGAGAGAGAGAGAGAGAGAGAGAGAGAGAGAGAGAGAGAGAGAGAGAGAGAGAGAGAGACAGACAGACAGACAGAGAGACAGAGAGAGAGAGAGAGAGAGAGAGAGAGGAAGAAAGAGAGAGAGAGAGAGAGAGAGAGAGAGAAAGAGAGAGAGAGAGAGAGAGAGAGAGAGAGAGAGAGAGAGAGAGAGAGAGAGAGAGAGAGAGAGAGAGAGAGAGAGAGAGAGAGAGATGTTGGGGGTGTGGGAGTGGGGTTTAGTTTTCTAGCATTCATAGACTAGAATGCATGCATTCACAACGCCAAAGGCATGCAGACAGACACACTTGTAAGCAGGATGACAAGGAAAGTATGAAGGAAGAGTTGCACCGACACAAACAGATCAAGGATGTGAGGCAAGCATACTTTACATTCCTTGAAAGTCTAGAGCAGCCCGCGTTGACTTTCTGTGGAAAAGGAAGATAATTAGAAGGTATGCACGGTGTATTCGCAATGTCGGAATGCATCAGATAAGTGTCTGCTATCTGCCGTGTCTTTTCTCTTCTTGTTTTCTCTCTCTCTCTGTCTGAAATTGAGGTTATCAGCGAGCAATTTGCCTGGGTCTGACCAGTTCTATTTCCACCCTTAACTCGACAAGTCCAACATCTATTATCGGAGCCATGTGGAGTATGAGGACAGACCTTATCTTCTGCGCTACCCAGATGTTATCTGGGTGATCTATTGCCTCAGAACAGTTTCAACCCAAACACAATCGCCAGACAAACTGTTGTCAGGTGTTTCTAATCTTGTAACCTCCCTGTGTAACGGGGGAACGTAACACGATCAGTCAATGTGATGATGGACGCGAGTGTTTATAACCAGGTCCATTCACCTGGGGCCTGCAGTTTCTTCAAAGGGATCTAGACCCTAGTCTTTCCTCGCTGCATGGCCGCTCTATCGCAGCAAGCGGCACTTTGACCCAGCCATCCATATGCGAAATGCTGGTTCCTGTTCTGTTTTACCGCCGCTGTATACTGTCTTTATTTTGAAGGGTTCCATTAGTTATGAGTTTGGCAACCTCTCTTGGCAGACTTCAAGAGTAAATGTTACATCTCTCCTGTCAGTCGGATGCTGCAAACCTTCATAATTTGTTGTTTTCGTGGAGTTTTTTCTTTCTTTCTTCTTCTTCTTCTTTTTCGTTTTGCTATGGAACGCAAAGCAAGGGAAAGTTTTGCAGTCGAGGCATGCCCTGTCATGTCGGAGCAGACAAGCGATTTGTTTTTGAGATACATTGGCCCCAATAAACACCATGTTCCTCTGTAGAGCAGGAAGGGGAAAAGCCTGAGAATCCATTAGAATTCCAGTGATAGCTTCTTTTTGGGGGGGTTGGGGGAATAGAGTTTTCTGGAGACAAGGTCATCCCCCAAACTAAGCGCTCTGTTCATGTTTTCTGAGGCGTTTACCCATGCCAGCGACATCTCCCTATGTTCAAAACAGTGTTCCCCTGTTTGGACAATGCTCATTTTTGCAGAA